>VXAD01011231.1:844567-883158 GCA_013399195.1 Dicrurus megarhynchus | reverse complement strand
TTGAAAAAAAAAAATTTTGTAATTTTTTTTTTTTTTTTTTTTTTTTTGAAACAGGAATTTTACAGGAAGGGAAATATTTCTTGAAAAGGCAAGATGGCCCTTTCTGTTTTCTTGCAAAACCAGATCAAATCTTTTAGTGCAATCAGAAATACTCCACCTGCTTTTGGACAATTTAGGAGTGCTGTTTCTTCTGTTATTTATTTCCCCCCGATGTAGCTTTAATACTTCTGTTGGTCAGTAATACTTACTTGTCATTACTTTTCCTAGATAAATTTCTAAATCCTTACCAGGGGAAAGGGAGGTGGGATAGTTAAGTTGCTCCAGCTCACGCTGGTAATTTTTTTAACCTACTCTTACCTTATGGTGAAATTAATTAAACTGAAGAGCCAAGAGGCGGTTTGCTGCCTCCACATCAGGCCTGAGTAATTTTTCCTTCAGCTAGTTAGTCATAATGACTGATGGCTTGTTTATTCTGGGGTTCCTGACTTTCAGATGCAGGAGCTTGTGTGTGATGAAGGTGTCATGCTCGAGCGTGTGGGCAGTCTGACTGTCCAAAGGAGAGCACTCCACTGCCTGGCTTTGTTTTCGTTGCACTGTCCATCAGAAATGTAGTTCTCTCTGCCTTCATTTTAGCCCTGTGCTCTCTGTTGTGTCACTCCTGAGTTCCTGGAATTGCAGCCAGTGTTTACTCACTGCCTCTGCTCAGTGTGTTCCTACAGGGATGTTAATTGGCTGCCTGAGTGTCCCTGTGGTGCAAGAAGTGCTGCCTCTCTGGCCTCCTCCTCTCCACTAAGGGCACTTAGGAGGCTCAGTCAGCAACCTGGATGTGCCCAGCTTTTGTAGGACTCAAATCTGAATGAATAATTTGGAGAGGCTTAACTGAAACAGATGTTCTGACTCCTTTGTTGCTGTGACAAGCCTTTCTTTCCTCTTCGATGGGGGACTCCTATTGGGCTGTTGGTTTGTACCAGGGGGGTTTTCAGTGAGCACCTGCCTTGCCAGGTAAATGGAGTGGAAAGGGAGGTTCAGGTAAGGCTGTCATCATCAGGAATGTTTACTGGGTTGCCCAAGAGCAGCCTCTTCCATGTACACATTGACTGCCAAGGTGTGCAAACCAGGTCATGGCTGCCAGGATTAGCAGGCAGCAGTGAGGAGGGAAAACTGAACTAACCTCCTTCCTCTGCAGAAGGGCTCCTGCCAGTGCTGCTTTTGCTTCCTTTTACAGCCTTTAATGAAGTTTTTGCCAGTTCCACAGCCATCAGGAAAGCCAATTTCCACCTCAGTGTTCAATCTTGTCTATTAATAGAAGGCACTAGTACTTGAACACAGCTGGATACAGGCACCCTTCCTGGATTTTTGTGTTCTTATATGGTATTTCTGTTGATAACAGATGAAGTTTTGCTGCTTTTTATGTAGCAGATTTTTCTGCATTGCTCTTAATGAGTAATTATTTTCTTTTTCTGTCTGGCTGGTGTAGCTTAGAGAAGTGAGAATCTTTGTCTGTTTTATTTTCATGGACTGTTGAAGCAGTGCTGGGAGAGCTCAACAACAGTGGAAATGCAGTGAGAATTATTTTTATTTCAGATTTTCAGAGAAAGCTTCTTGACCTTAATGGTTTAAGAAACTTCAGATCAGCTACTTTCAGCTGGCACCCAAATTAACACTGTTTCAAAGGGGAATTCACTCTGCTTTCTTAACCAACAAACAGGAAAACAAGGAAAAAGAAGAGCAGGAACTAAATATCTTTGAGTGTAATCTCTACTATTGTTGCAGCAGAAAAATTTGTCTAGATTATCAGCAAAAGTGACACCTACTGTCAGTGGTTTTTTCTGCTACACACCTCACTTAACTGTCACCAAATTTTTATTTTGTGAGCTTTTCAGAGGCACCTTATTGTAAAGGA
This sequence comes from Dicrurus megarhynchus, assembly GCA_013399195.1. Classification (NCBI taxonomy): domain Eukaryota; kingdom Metazoa; phylum Chordata; class Aves; order Passeriformes; family Dicruridae; genus Dicrurus; species Dicrurus megarhynchus. Next base: position 881,255 of record VXAD01011231.1, on the reverse strand, counting down.
AAGCATTATTGAGTAGAAGCCATCTGAAGTCACAGGGTTGGTTAGGAATGTCCACAGAGGTGCATAAATTTATTCTTATGTTCCCAGTCATATTGTGAAGGTTGCCAAGGCTATCTGTAAAACTTGAGGTTATTCAGCAAAACAACAATTCAGATTATCTGAGGACTTTCTTTTCAAGTTCTCCCTGGGGCAGGTGTGTGTCATGACACACAGATTCACAATTTGTAGGTGTTCTGCAGCAGGACTGTGGCAGATCATGGGGCTGTTCCTGGAAGTTGCCCTCAGAGCTGTTGGCACCACGTGAAAATCAGGAGGGCTGTGTTTGTGTGGAGAACAGTGCTGGCTTTCTTGGTGGCAGAGGCATGCTAAAAATAGACCTAAACATTAAAAATTGGAAGCTGCTGGGGTACAGAAGGTGCCTCTTGCGTGGAAGAGCTGGCTTTGTGTAGTGGTACAGGATTTGCAACTTGTAAATCTGTGCAGTGGTCAAAATTCACAACAAAAATTCTGTACTTCACTCAGAAGTGGGATATTTTCTTCATCCAGGTGTTTCTCCCTTTCTAATTCCCTTCCAGGGCTGACTTGTTTCTTATTATTCCCTCAAGATAAAGGGCAACACAGAGATTATTATGAAAAAATGGCTGAAGGCTTTGTTAGTAGCATAGGGGCTTTTTCTTAAAAAATCCCCCAAACTCTCCCACACTACTACAGGTATTGAAAACTTGATTATATGGCAAAAAAAAAAAAAAAAAGCAGATCACTATTGGTATTTCAAGAAGCACCTTTGAATTTCTAAATTAATACAGATTATTTGGATTTGTTGTGCTTAAAAATAGCCCCAGTCAGTCAAGTTTTGGTGGCCTTCAGTGGCCTAAAGCATCTCAGTTGCTTTCAATTAGTACTCAGAGAGTCTGGGTCATCAGTCCAAATTTAGGGACTTGTAAACTCATAGTAGGGATTTTACTCTGCTGAGGGGAAATGAGTGGGTTCCTTCCCTCGGCACGGGTGCTGCCAAACCAAAAGGTGGAAGGCAAACACTGCTTTTCGGGTGCTGAATTCAGCCTCATCCCAGCTTTTGCTGCGTGGCTCTCAGTGCCAGCTGTCCCTGCTGGGGGACCCTGCTCCGGCCACCTCCAGAAGCGACCCCAGAAGGAGCAGGAAGGATTTTCTCGCTGTGGTTCACCGAACCTGCTGGTCTGGGTGCCCTCCCCGTGCTGCTGGGTGGGGATTGTGTGGCTCAGCACTCCGGTTTGCCGAGGGCTTGGCTTGGCCAGCAGCTCCCGGAAACCGCAGCCACAGCCCCAGCGCCGGCCGGGGCGAGGAGCGGCCGCGTCCCGGCGTCCCTGCAGCGAACAGGAGCCGCGCGTCCGCCGAGTGAGTGAGCCATTCCTGCTTCGCTTTCCTGCTGGCCCTGCTTGAGGCTTGTTTGTGTTCATGTTGTAGTTCTTTTTCTTTTTTTTTCTTTTTTTTTTTTTTAATTTCCTCCCCTTTTTTCCACTCCTCTTCTGGGAATTTTGTGGGCTGCGATCACACCGAGCTGCCAGCTCCAGGGTTTTCTGGCGTGACTCTCCTGTCAGCAGGCTTGAGGCATTCCAGGGCAGTGTGTAGTTAATAAGCTTTTAAATTTATTTTAACATACTGGAAACAGCCTTTTTCAGACACCATGTGACGTGGCAGTTTGGAGAAGAGAGGGACAAGGAAGAGCAAGGTTTAAAAGCAGTGTCCAAGTTCTTCTGTGTTTATGTTTTTGTTTTGGGGCGGGGTTGGTATTTTTTCCTTGCTCAGCGGCCCACGCTGTTCTGGCTTCCAAGACCTGTGTGATTTTTTTTTTTTTTTTGGCATACAAATGCAGAGCCTGTATGCCTGTACACAGAGTATTGCATAGTCAGGGTGTGGTGATCTGCAAGAGCAACTTGTTGTTTGAACTGTGCTCAGGTATCAGTAGTTTATTACATTTAAAAATATATGAAGTAAAAGATGCTAAAACATCTGGGAAAAAAATAATACTTTTCAATAAATTGTATTCTTTCTGCAGTAGTGAAAATTAGGTAGGTAGGTATTGCTTAAGTTATGCCATTGTGTGATTATTGTTGGTAGTGTTGTCTCTCCTTTGGAGAAAGTGAAAGTAGTGCATGAGATAGCCCAGAATTTTTAAACATTGCAGACACCTCTGCTGAGTTCTTGATTTTTCTTTTTGGCAACCAGTTTCCTCAATGCTGTATTTTTTTAGCTTCATATCAAACATATACTAACAGCTTCTTCTGCATTAGACATTCTTTTTCCTAGATGAACATTTGTTACATTCAGTCTTTCATATAAAACAGTGCTTTTTGGTTTGGGGTTTTGCTTTTTTTGGTTTTTGGGGTTTTTTTTGTTTCCTTTGAGTGGTTAGATACTTAGGGTAGGTAGAGCTTGCAGAAAGTCCTGTTTCTGATCTTGGAATTGCAGAAATGAGCTCCGTGACCTCACAGCTCTGGCTGTAAAGCTTTACACTTTAGGGAGACAGTCCCAGTTTGAATTCTGGGCAAAGCTGTGCTGCCCTGGAGGTGGTGGCTCTTGGACGACTGGGAGTGGGGGTAGAGGAGAAACACCTCTGTCTCCAGAAGGCAAAGGAACTGTTTTTTCACTGAGTTGGTCTCCAGCCTCTCCACTGTCACCATTTCTGCCCTTTGTTTCCCCTGAGAGGAGGATTATTAACACTTTGGGGCTTTGTTTAGAGTCTCCTTTGCCAAAGGGAGAACCTGGCAGGGAGGGTGGTGGTCTTCAGCACTCCTTGGGAGCTCCTTAAGGCTCAGAAACCCTGTTGGTTTTATGGAAGAAGTCAGATCTGTGCCTGCCTTTATGCCATGCTCGGTACAAGTGCTGGAACCAACTAGAAAATGCACATTTTTGATCCCCAGGAGAGAAGCCTCTGTGAGGCAGGACAAAACCTCACCAAGGTGGAGATACCATATTTTTTGATTGAACCATAATGCAGTTGCTCCTCCAGAGCATGCTGAAGGGTCTCCTGAAGTGATTCTGAGTTGAAGCCAATGCTGAAGCAAGAAGTGCCACGATCTGCCTCTTTTTAAGTGGGAATAATAAAACAACGTTGAAATTTTCTAACATGATTGGAGAATAAACCCCAACAACACAATCCCACCACCCCTGCTTATGCAGTTTTGCCCTTAGATGATATTTTAACAGCAAAGTTCTGTTAAGATTCCTTGACTTGGTGGTTTTTATTCTCCTGTGTTCTCCATTCGTTTTGGTAGCCATGTGTGGGTCAGTTCATACAGCTGTTCATGAATAATATTTTTCTCTCTATTTTCTCTCCACTCTGGGGGTGAAAACCAATTTCCAGTTCTGAGTGCTGCTCACATTGGGTATTGCCTGGCTTGATTGTTGCAGTAGGAGTAATCGAGTTCGTAACCTCGGAGACCTTTTAGCCTCAAGATGAAGTTGTCTTTTACGTAACTTTAGTGTCTTTTTATACCCCTCTTTAGAGAACACTGGTTCTGTTTGTGACTCCCTGGTTCTGTTTGCAATTCCCCCTCTGCATCCCAGCCCTGCTGAGCAGGGTGTTGCGTGACACTGCAGACCAAGTGACACAAATCCTAGCTGAGCTCAGCAGTGCCGCGTGGCATGTGGCTGGCACCTAATCTCCTGTTTTTCTGGTGTTTACTTGCCAGCCTGCAGTTTGCTGCTGCAGATAACTGTGGAACGTTCTGGTGTCCGAAACAGCACCCAGAAAATGGTAAGAGTTTGGCTGGAGAAGGTGCAGCCAAATGCTGAATGTTCACATGAGGTGAAACTGAAAAGAGGATTTTCGAGCTGCCCACAAAAAAAAGGAGAGCTCGGCTGCAGTGACCAGCTCATACATTACTGTAATCCCCTCCTGTGCAGAGTGGGAACCTGAGAAGAGAGGCTTGACAGGACTGGGGCACTGCTTCTAATATCTGAATATGACTGAATGAAAGTGAAATTTCAGTGCGTGCCAGCTTGTAAAATTTATTATCACAGAAACAGGAAGTTCCCAAGAGGAGGTAATTGAAGAGCACACTTTAAAGAGAAATAAGAGTGGGGAGTTTAAAGCTGATTGTTGATTAATGTAAAAGAAGCAAGGATTGTGTAGCCTGTGATACTGGAGTGGTCTGTTTGCAGACACACAGGATGTGGAGGCAGCGGATGAAGTCTGTTACCCTGCTTGGAATACACTGACTTTGTTTCCAGATCTCTTCCAATATCATGGAAGGACATGAAATAGAAATTGCCTTTGTATATAGCAAAGCCTTTAAAGCAGTAAGCCAAGCTGCATACTGGAGTCTTAAGTAATTCCTCATGGCCACAAACTGAACTGTGAGTATGTAGAGGTTCTTGCTGTGTAGATACTGTGCGTAACCTGTGATCAATTAACAAACTCTTTCCTTCTGCTTCCAAAAGAAGAAAGCAGGCACAGTGCTTGTTGCCATCAGCTGAGGGATACTCTCAAATTTTTTGCACAATCCTAGCTTCCTGCATATAAGTGGGCAGAAACCGAGGTGTTGGAAGTTAAAGAAAGAGTTGAATAGTACAGAAATTACTTAAAATTAATTGTCCTTCACTGGCCTCAGCTGTGTTTTGTTCCAGCATAAAGCTGTTTCAGAGTCTCAACAGTTGCTAAAATAAAGAAAAACAAACATGCCAGTATTAAACTTTGGACTTGAATTAGGTTGCTGCAATCCAGACATCTTCAAATAGACCTCTCACCTAAAGGTGGTTTGGCAGTTTCTAGGAGGTGTGAAGCCTTGTTCGACACTATGGTAAATATAATACTGATCTTACTCACTGATTTGCTTCGTAACATTTCGTTTAGTGTGACCAAATTCAAATGCCAGTAGGTTGTGTCTAAAAACACTGCTTAAAAACCTGCTGAGTTAAATTTGAGAGGTGTGGTTAACCAGCTTTGGCTGATGCATAAAACTCAGTAGTGAGGTATTGAAGAGTTTCATCTCTGTGCCAGAATGGCAGAAATTTTATTCCAATGTTCGGAGTAGAAGAAACCAGTAGGAATGAGTCTGTGTAATGGAAGTTGTCCGGCTCAATGTTTCCATGATCATCAATAAATTTAGCAGCACCTGAGGCTGTAAAAGAGTCTTTACAAGCTAATCAGCATCTCAATCTCCTGGTTCAAACCAGTTTCTTAAAAAAATCGTCGTGTTTTTGTTTCATGAGGAAATGGCTGTATTTCCTCTGTGTCTTTTACCATCTCTAAATGATGGTTGATCTTGCTTCTGGGTATGGTTTAATGATGCAAATGCTTATTCTGCATGGTGAGAAAATGGCAGAATAATGAAATTTTAGGGTTATTCTTTTCCGCAATAGTAGCTGCAGAAATTTGAACTATAATGATAGTAATAGATTGTACATATTTTTCGGTTGTATTCACACCAGCTGAGTTGATGAATGCTAAAAGCACAAGGAAGCATCTCCAGAGACAGGGTTTCTTCTTGTTGCTTGTTTTTTTGGTTTTTTTTTCAAAGACAGGTGTTTAAAACCAGATATATTGATGAATTGAAATATGAATTTAAAATTTGAATGAATTGAAGCATGGATTTAAAAACCAGCCAAAATAACAACTTTGGCAAAGAGTTTTAGATTGAGTTAGAATACAGCTTGGAACTGACCTCCAAGGATTTTTTTTTCCCCAGCTGCCCTCAGAGGCTGAGGGGAGCAGGAGGTTTTGTTTGTAACACGCAGTGTTGGTGAGTTTCAGTAAAATGGAAATGAAAGGGGACTTACACGTGGGCAAAGTCAGCCATCAGAAATTGCAGCGTAAATCATTTAGAAATCGTTCTCATCGCTTCTACAGAGAGACCCGTCACAACAGGACAGCACAAATACCCCAGTGTCTGACTAATACACAGGTACTAACTAGAAACCCGCATCCTGCTCTTCCGTTTCATTAGGTTCTTTATATTAAGCCTCCAAAAAACCAACTGGGAGACTGAAATCTTTGAAAGAATGTAATTTTCTTGGGTGCTGTGGGTATTTTTATCTTTCTCTTAAAAAAGCTGTTGTTTTTCTTAAAAATGTAATAGCAGAAGTGCATGTAAGTGCAGTTGCAAAATAGTAGGGTATTTCCAAAATTACTTGGGATGGAAAATGGCATAGGAGCACTCAAAGTTGTAATTTTTTAACTCGGCTGTTACAGATACTGTAACAATAAAAGGTATATAAAGAGTTAGTATCAGCGCTAAACCTTTTTTCCCATTTTAAGCCACTGCATGTCTTAGATGCTGTGTAAGCTTTAAATACACATGTATTTATGTATTTATTTGTACATGTGCACACGCACGCCCTTTGGTGCCATCCCTGTCCCACTTCCTGTCTGTGTGTCCAGGGACGGGAGGTTTGTGAGTGAGAGGTTTAACCTCTTAACAGCTCAAGTGGTATTTCACACTTCAGCGAAATAACCCATTATTTTTCGCAATGGTTCTCTGAAGAGCTTTCACTGCCCACATCTTAAAAGCACTGTTAATTGAAGTTCAGTATCAGGGCCACTCATGGAAAGAAGCAGCCACTCATAGTCAGGTAGATTAGGTTTTCCCTGGTGTTACACACCCCTGTGAGTTAGTAATTGTGAAGTCATAGGTGGTGTGAGCTCTAAGCCTGAGAAGCAGTCCCAGCTCAGTCATACCTAAGGGGTGTTAGCCCAGAAGAGAACTTGGGTGGCTCTTCAGTCCTCTGTTCCAGACTGAGTTCAGCTAGATCAATCAACAAATATTCATACAAGCTCCCCTGAGGGCTGCTAGAGCTGTGGGTGCCTGATTTGTCCAGGTAGCCTTTGCCACAAAGTGACTCTTCTCTCTAGAAGGAAGATCCTTGAGCACAGACCTGAAAGATTCTTTATTAAAGGCTAAGTCACTTTCTTCTTTGTTTCCCATTTTCTTGGGGCCCTGACCAAAGCATGAGGTGCTGACTCACCTTTCCTTTCACTAAATCCCTCATACATACTTCTTAATTTTTTTCCCCTAAACCTGTCCACATATCTTTCAATATTTGTCTCTGCTGCAATGTCATGGCCAAAATTGTTCCAGCACTTGACCTAGAGAAGTTCAAGCCAAAGAGGCTGGAAGTTATATCTTACATTTATATTTTTGTTGTCACAGCAACACATTACTTTCCCCCAGATTCCTTTTCCCTTGTTTGTTTTTGGCAGGAGTATCTCAGCCTGACATTATGGCCTTTACATGTTTTTGTCAGTATTGCTGCCTGTCTAGCAGGGTTTGGTCTTGTTTTGGGTTTTTGTGTTACTTCCGTCAACATACCACCAGTGTCAGAGATCAGGAGCTCTCTTTTATTCTGCTGTCTGAAAGCGAGGTTGTAACCCAGTGTTACAGACCAATTTCCCCATTTTATTCGAGAAAATGTCACCTCAAGTAGAGTGAAAAGTTGCAGTGACAGTGTGTCCCACTCTGGAGGTTTGTTGCTTTATTCTTGTTGGTTCTTATTTATTCTCCTCTCGTCATCGCAGCATTTCTGAATGGGTTGCTTGGTAAATGTTTGCAGCCTCTCTTCTGGCTTTGAAGGTCTCCACCTGGTGCATGGGGCTCCTTTCTGAGTTTATGCAATGACTTTCCTCAGTCTGATGAATCTTCCTCATGAATTTCCAGAACAATTTCAATGATTTTTAGTTCTATGAGACTGAGAGCTCATGGATTTCTTCACCTGCTGTTGTCTTTTTCCAAAGGGCATATGCATCCAGTTCTCTGAGTTGTTAAAGCTTTTTATTTTGATGTTTGTCACCATTATATTCTTCTTCTTCTGTTGCATTTTCCATTTTACTTGCAGATTTCTGAGGTACACACAGTACGAGTAGATAACCAATTTTTGATAGTTTTGTTTTACTAACCCACTGCTTGCCTTCTGTGACAGTTCTCTTTCAACAGGAGCCTGAATACTGCCCTGGTAACTTGACCAATGAGTTTCCAAGAGTGTTCCTTCTCTTACCAAATTAGATCCCAGGTCTCTTCATCAGCCCTTCCTGCAAAGCCATCCTCTAACTCTAGAGCACCTGAGGTTCTCTGGTCAGCTCTTGTGCAAAGACTGATACCTGTCAATCACTCCATGCTGCGGGTCACCCAGCAGCTCTGCTGGCAGTGTAGGATAATTAGCAGGGATTTTAGCCTTTGCTTAATCAGTGCTATCCTGTAACCTCTTCCCTGTCCTTTGAGTTTGTGCTGTGGTGGTCTTGGGAGTCTTGCCCAGGGAGCAGCTCCTGGTGGGCTACCGATGGTCCTGGATGCCTTGCTGCGGATTTGCCTCCCAGCTCACACGAGAGCTGTGTGCTAGGCTAGCCATCCCCCAGGCTGGGATCCCTGGCTGCACCTCGCTCACAGGGCACCAGGGCTGGCACAGCACCCTCCAGCACCCACGCCTGGTTTCAGGCAGGACCCACGGGGGTGCAGCTGCAGGAGAACAGGGATCAGCACTGATCGCTCTGATTCTCCCCTCCAGCTCTGCCCTCCAGGGATCCCTGACAGCTCAGAGGACGCCCCACTCTCCCCTTGCAGCATCTCCTGGCTTTCTCTTTCCCAGCCTCCTGGTCTGGTTAAACCCTCACTGTTTGACACCCCAGCCTTCCTGCGAGGGGGTGTTGGGGCTGACCATGCCGGGGTGCAAGCAGGGTGTGCCACAGCCTCAGGGCAGCTCTGCGTCAGGAGATTTTTGTTGCCAGGTTGCCAGGCAGCACTTTAATATTTACCTCCACGCCTGACACACGTCCCTGCGTTGCTTCACGCCTCCTGCACTCCCTCTGTGGGGCTGTGGCAGGAACATCTGGGCACAGCTGGGGGCAGAGCAGGGTCCTGGGAACGGGAGCACCAGAGCAATGCGAGGTAAGAGGCTGATCCCTGGAGCCAGGCTGGTGGTGACAAAGTGGTACCAGTGGTGACCAGCCCAGCCAGAGGGCTTGGAGCTCAGCAGCCTCGTGTTGTTGTCAGTCTGGGAAGCTCAGTGTGGCTGCAGACCCTGCTGGCTAAAGGGCTGGGAGAACAAGGGCCCTGCTTCTTCCCTGGAGTGGCTTTTTTGGGGGAGAGAGTGGGAAATTGTGGGACTTCATTGTGGAACTTGAGCAGGAAGTGGTGGAAGCGAAGCGAGGCACTCCGTGGTGGTCCCTGTGCTCTTCCCACCTGTCCTTTTCCCCTCTGGCTCCTCAGGGCTTTGTTCCCCTGAGTTAACCCTGAGTGTCCCCAGGGAGGATGGCTTGGTGTCCTCCCCAGCCGCTGCTCAGCAGCCGTGCATTGAGCTGTTTTCTATTTTCAGACTGCATCTCTTCCTCCATGAGTACCTCCATACTTCATCTTTTTGCTTCTGCTGGTCACTGCCCTCCCGCTGGACAGGGCAGAAAGAAGCAGCTGGGCTTTTGGGAGGTGTTCATTCATCCCTGCAGGTTGTGGTGGTGCTGCTGTGCTGGGGCATGGGAAAAAAAGAATTTTTCAGTGCCTTTTACGACAGTGGCTTGGTAGGAGTTTTCTGAGGGCTGGAAGGGAGAAGGGCTCAGATAAATGTTTTTATTATTAAACAGACAGGGACTAGGGTGACTAATAAGAAGGTGTAGAACAGATACTTCCTTGTTAGTCATGCAGAAGGAATTCAGATTAATTTCTTAGAGAAGAAAGAAAAGGAGAAGAAAAACCGTTAAAGAGCAAATTAGGAAAAATGCCATGTTGCCAGCAGATTAGCTGATGGTGGTAGTGGAAATATATTAAAAGGTTATTAAAACCTTTTGTTCTCTGCCCTGATGTAGGAGACTGTACATTCCTGTGTGTGTCTCCACCCATACAAAAGTTCCCGTCTTTTTAAGTTGTCAATCTGTAGGTCTATGGAAGCAGATATTATTTGTTTACTCTTCTGCAGTGTGACAACTGCAGGTCCTCTACAATATATATTTAGAACAGTCAAACCTCTCACTGAGCAAGTGTCATGGTAAACAGAGACAATGCAAAAAAATGGAAGAGAAGAGAAAATGTAAAAAAATTGCTAAGTTGTGCTGCAAATTTAAATGTCACCTGTGAATATGTTACTGTGACAGAGATGCCAAATCACAGAATCATAGAATACAGCTTTGAGCATATGCAAAAATACAAAATACACCTTTAAGCAGAGGAGCATGAAGCAGGAATAGAGGAGTTGTATTACTTCATAAAGTATTGATGAGACAACTGGAATATTCTGGGCTTTGAAGTTTGATACAGCCACAACAGAAACACACCGTGGTGTTTTTAGATTGACATCCCTGAAGCCAGGAGAACAGACCAGGTCCTTTGTAGAGTTCCACAAAGGTCAGATGATATGTAGGAATACTGGGGGGACGTGTGCTGCTTACATGTTAACTACTCCTTTTTATCTCGACATATTTGAGTTTGGTACTTTAGTATTAAATATTTTCTGTAACAAACTAGTAATATTTGAGTTTGGTACTTTAGTATTAAATATTTTCTGTAACAAACTAGTAAATCCAAAGGAATGGGTTTTGTTCAAAAATTTTAAAAACAAGTGTGGATGAATCCTGCAAAGCAAGTACATGTGCTTCAGTGTGAGAGCAGGATTTGGGTTTGTCTTGGTAGTTGGTGGAAAATTTGCTGTCAGTACATGTCAGAGGAGAAAAAAATAATGTTTAAAGAAGGTCTGTGGGCATCATCAAACTGTCAAAATTCTATGTCGAAATACAGGCCAGGCAAAGGATCTAAAACAATAACTCTAATTTTCAAAAATAATTTATTCTTTTTTCAGCTGGATAACAAGTGAATTCAGATTCTTGATGCTTGCTTAATACAAGTATGTATAACAAAAGTAACATTGCTGCGTTTTGTTTTCTCTTAGAAGCAGTCTCCTTCTGCTGATGCACCAAAACCACAAATTATGAAGCCATCTGAAACCAGGGTAAGAATTTCAGAAGAAAATCATGCTTGCATGACACATGTATGAAGCCATGGAATTTCCTCTTTAACGCTTTGATACTGAGTAACTTTACCCATATTTCTTATCTGTAGCTGAAGTTTCCTCTGCAAAAGAAAAAAAAAAAATGCAACTCAAAGCACCCAGAGGTTTTTATGACAGCAATAAAAAGAAAATTAATTGCAGTGCTTAATTTTAGCTCTGTCTCATTTTGTGACATGCGTATAGCTCCCCCCAGTGTAATTTCAGGGTTATTTACCGGGTGATGATTTCTCACGTACTCGACAAATCCAGGAGGAGCTTCAGCTTTCTCTGTATGTACAGTTGCATCTTCTCGTTAATCTCCTGTGTTTCTCTGTCTGACAGCTCCCTTGCCTTTGCCCTTCACGCTTGTTCTGTCTTGTTTCATGGCTGGGGCTTCCTCAGTGTCAGGGCTGTGTCATCAGTCATGTCCTTTGCTTGTTAGGAGAGAGTCATCATCCTCCCTCACGCCTCTGTTGCCTAACAGGAATTACCTGTGTTGTTTAAACAAATGATTAATGGTGCTTCCCCCCACCTCTTCCATTTTCCACAATCATGACAGCAAAACCAACAGAAACTGGATGCCAAAGCAGGCCAGCAGGGACTTGTGTGGTGGTGAAGGCTCAGGCTGCCTGCACCTTGTGTAAATGCCAGTAAAGGGATGCCTGGAGGGCTGAGGGTGGGAGAGATCCCTACACGTGCTGTGGTGCAGGCAGAGCCAGCTCTGCAGGTAAATGGCACTGCTGGAGGCCCTGCCAGGCAGCTTTTGAATGTTTTGGCACAGTCAGAGCTGAGGTTTGGTCACCTTCACAGTGATTTTTTTTTTTTCCCCCCATTTATCAAATGGGAAGTTTCTTTGCAACAACCTTTTCCTCTTGTCTCTGGTTGTTCTGGCCTGCATCTCCATCTCTGCATTTGAACTTAGCCATTATATTCCCCTCAGCTTAGCCATTACATACCCCCTTTTAAAACCCTTTTCCACCATGCACATGTACATCTGCGAGCTGAGTGGCAATTAAACAAATTTTCCATTTGTGCACAATCATCATTACTCACACATGAAGGCATTTGCCAGCCTCTGGTTTCACCTCCCTGTTGCGTTTGTGGGCAAACTCGTTTGTGTCGTGTTCATTAATGCTGTGGTTCCTCCATATGGTCTAACCCAGACAGCTACGGTCTTTCCCTACTTGAAATTTAAAACAACTCTCAGAAGAGTGTGGTAAATGAGCCAAAAATAGAGTAGCAGAGGCATGCTTCAGCACTGTAAGACTGCTAAACACAAGTCCCTTTGAAACACTGGCCTGCATTTGCATGTGTAACATAATTAATGTTTTCTTTTAATGTCTGTTGCATTATTAATGTCTTTCTCCTGCTGGATTAAACAAGTCATTTGCATTTTTGACAGTAGACTTCTGTGAAAAGAAATGAGGTTGCTGAGTCACTTCAATTTCTAGTCCTAAATTTCTTGCAAATTACCAGCTCTTTCCTGATTGCTTGCTGTAACCACATCTCATTTGTCCTTCCTGAGGTCTCTCTGGTGTGCCACTGCTCTTAAGCATGCTCTGGATCCCTCTTCAACTTTCAGTTCTCTGTGTGTGTATCCTTTGTCTCTAGTGAACCCTCAGTGTTGTGCCTCTCTGAGGAAAGCCCTGAGTTCGCTGTAGCAGAGGAAGGAATGTGGAATTTCTTGTTCTGTGGGCAAAGCCTGGTGTTAGGTGGAGAGGTGTGAGTTGCTTTTTTTCAGGGTGTAGAGCCAGCACCCTGTGGATTTTGGAGGATTGGAGGAAAACAGGGTGCTGCCACTGCCACCAACACATCCCCTTCAGCTGCCTTCCTTTTGCTCGTGTTCGTGCAACCAGGGAACCAGTGTAAAAGTATTATTTTTCATTTCCAGACCATTTTTCAGTCAGTTTAAAATGCTTCCTCGCAGATCCTGGCACAGTGCAGGTGGAAGCAGGCAGTTGAAGTGGAACATCTTTTTCTCCAGAGGAATTCAGTGCACGTCATCAGCTGATGCCATGGCTTCAGTCTGTGGCTGCTCACAGCTGACTCTGTTTAAAGGGTGGCTGAATAATTCCTCTGAATGGATGGTCTCATACTAAAATTGTTGGTTTGGTTTGCCTGGTTTTTTGTTGTTGTTGTTTTTTTTTTTAATTAGATTTGAGCTTTGTAATTGCTAAAAGTGTATTTAAATAGATGTGTGTCTGTGTGTGAGCAGGTGTTTATAATCACATGTTTTATTGTGGCCTCAGCATGCTTTTGTGTGAAAGTCTTGAATCAAATCCTTGCCCATATGGGTTCATTTATTCATTCATCATTCTTCAGCATTGCCAAACATAAATTTGTAGTATGGGCAATTCTGCACGTTTTAAAAGTTGCAAAAGAACAGTGAATGATGCACGCCTTACACAGAAGGTGCATAAAGTATTTAGTAAAATAATATTTACAGTATAAAAAAGGAGACTTGCAGTTGTTCATAACTGGTTTGGCAGGTTGAGAATTTGTATTCAGTGTTCTGTACAGGTGTTGTTGGGTGTGGGCAGAAGTGCAAGTACATATAGTTTATTGTCCTGCAAAAACAAGGTGTGTTTAGTCTTCTCCTGAAAAGCAGATAAGAAAAACCTGAATTTGTGCTCTGACAGCAGGGTACTTAGAATCCTGAGCAGGCAGTAGTCCCAGAGCAAGAAAAGTCAAACTCTGTGTTTTTTGAACTTCATCCTTGCACTTCTGTTACAATTTTTTGCATCTTGTTGCCGAAGGACATCCCATGACCGGTTGACTCTTTGCAAGAGATGTTAGAGAAAAACCTTACTTTATCTTAAAAACTGGAAAAATTTAGGATTATCCTTTCATTACAGGATTATTTAGTGTGCAGGTACAAAAATGGATGTGTGTGTCTTTGAGTTGGCAGTACTCATGTAGTAAGGACACACAAGTGGGGGCATATAAAGCATGACTGAACCTGATAATGGCTGTGCTATAATCAGGTTTTAGGCATCACGACAAAATAAAAAGCAGGGAATCTGGGGAGGGCGTGAGAATGTGAGAGCTTAATTGATGATTTTTTTTTTTTTTTTAAAGTATTTATTTTTAATATCATTTTCTCATTTCGAGACTTTTTGGTTCTCCCTCCCCATCAGTATTTCCCCACTTGTGTGTGGAGGTGTGTTCTTTTACCCTGGTCCACATCTTCGAGACCTTTGCCAGGATTATGCCCAGGCATCTGCATTTAATGTGTACTCAGGATTTCCCAGCCAGGTGTCTGCAGTTCAGTGTGAGGGTGTGAATACTTGCGTAACAAATGGTAAACAAACTTAGCGCATTTCTCAGTGTGGTCAGCCAGAAAACGGAAGCTGAGTGATTCCAAATGGTAACGAATGTTTGGCAGATGAAAGGCTCTTTTTGTGTTCCTCATAGTGCAGCTAAAGTAGCAAGAAAAAAAATAGGAAGAAAAATATGGTGAGGATGCTGGTTTTTTGTCTTCTTATTAACTATTCTTTAATTTTTCAGTTTTAGTCCTTACTACTAGTAATTTACTGCTTACTGTACTTTGGCTGAGTGAATAACAGGAACTGATTTTGTGGCATGGCTGGAGATGATTTTCAAGTGTAGACCCTGGAAGTGCAGTCATGTCATACTATACTAGCCAGGTTGTTCAGCTCTGTTGTAAAATATGAGCATTAGGAGGTTACAGAGGAGAGAAAAATTACAAATTTTCTGCTGTGTGTAGTATAAGGATATTAACTGAACATATCCCACCCCGTGTATGTCCTGTTGAATCCAAGTAATTAATGTCTTTTCCATAAGGACTGTGTATATTTTTATAATTACTTATTTTACAATTATAATTATCTTATTGATAAATTAGTGAAAAATAATTCATTAAATAACATTTGAGGTTATTTCAGAAATTGGTAGTGGCAATTTGGATTTGTTATCAAACAGGTCCCTATATTTAGCGTCTTCTTCCCCTCTCAATCCCCGACATGAGGAATGAGTTTGTGTGTGGTTGTTTGCACACCTTTGTGTGCTCTTAAATCACTGGCAGCCTGTGTTAGGATGTTGTGAACTGCAAGATTAGTGTATAGTAGTTAGACAGCATGTGTGCCAGCAAGTTTGGACCTGTCTGAGATTCTGCTTTATGTAATCTGATCCTCTGCAAATAACCATGCATATTAATCCCTGAATAAATGTCGTTTATGTTTCAGTCCGCACCGACAACCAAAGCAGGATCTGAAAAAAACACCCAGTCAGACAAGGTAAATACCTTTCACCTCTGCAAAGTTCCTGCACTTTGGCCTTTCACTAACTCTGAAGAAAGAAGCTGAACTCCTGGCTATTTCTGTGTCGCATGAAACTCGTGTGTGTGTGATCTGTGACATACCTGTGCACAAACTCAGGACAGCCCAAGAAGTGTCCTGTTAACCATCTTTAGATCTGTCTTGTACTTATTTGGACTAGCATGGATCGTGTTCCATAGCAGTGAGTGGCAGAAATGGTAAATTATCTCTATTTTTTATTTTATGACAGCCAACAGACTCTCAGAATAAACAGCTGACTGAAGAGAAGCAAAAGGAACCTAGTGATGTAAGTTGTATAATTTCTCCCTCTCTCTGTCTCTCTCTCTCTTTGAATTTTTTAATTCAGAGGGTTTCTTCTGGTGTTTTTCTTCTGTCTTTCACTTAAAAAAAATTGTTTGAAAAAATAAAAAGCCAGCCATCGGTAACTAGTGATAATAGTTTATCTCTACGCAGGGAAAAAACCAAACCCCACCTACTGTGACAACAGCTTCTAAACCAAATAACACAGGAAAAGTAACTACAACTCAGGCTGAGCAGCCTCCACCAGCAACCTCCACAGAGACAGCAAAGGTATCACAGAAGCAACAACCAATTTCTGTTATTTAAGCCAATTTTTATTATTTTATTGAGGGGATGTTAGGAATCCACATCCAGATGGATTATTTAGCTGAATATTGTTAAGTGAGACCGTTGGGCCCCCCAAAATCACTATGTAGGTAAGCTGTTTTAAGGCCAAGCAAATGACATGAAGAACACCACAGTTTTAGGCCTGTTCCTGTGTGTTTGGGGCTCTTCTGTTTTTTATCTCAGGTTATTTTTAAGTTCCTTGTGGCTGCACAGCTGTTGTTGGTTCTTTGTCAGGCTCTTCCCTTGGCCCCTCACTGCAGTGTTGGCTCCAAATGCAGCAGGAAGGCTCTGGAAAAAACTGAAGTGAGGAAGGTTGGGGAAAAAAGCTGGGGAGGGGTCATTTCCACAGGGTACATGGAGAAAAAATATGAAGGAAAAGCATGTGGTGGCATCAGGACGTAGATGTTTTGGTCTCCTGGTCTGCACGTCTCTGGTGACAAGGCCGGGGTACCACGAAGGCCTCCTGCAGCTCCACTATAACACACTTATTTTTGTCAGTAAATGGGAGTGCCAGTAATGCAGAAGTCTGCATTTTGTGTGGTGGTGTTGCTCTTCCGCATCCCTGCCTGCAGCAGTTTTCACCCCACCTACTTGAGCACCTTTTGCAGCTGGAGTTTCGTGGTGCATTGAGAGCTACCAGGAGTACATGACAGCTTTCCAAAGAGACTTGGGAGGGGCCTCAGAGTCTTTCTTGCTGTGCAGATTTCTTTCACTGGCAAAGTAAAAAAGAGGAGGTAGAGTGCTTAAGATAGAAAGCTTTATTTGCCACAACAGAATCATACTGGAAGCAGAGCTTTTATGGTGGTAGCTCACTCTGCCCGAGCATCTGGGTGCACAGCCTCAGCGTTGGATGTTTTTGTCTCTCTTTTAAATTTCAATAAACCATCACTTAATTTTTCTCTTTTTTTTTTCTCCAGCAAAAGTCCAAGGAGATGTCCACAGTGGCTGGTGCAGCTGCTGGAACAGCCACAGCTGGTGCAAGTGTGGTTGCTGCTGCTGATAAATCAAGTGCTGAGGTTGGTAGACATAGCCCCAGACAAAGGCTTCCCTTGTAATAATGTCTCAGAGGGTGCTTCTCTCTCTGAAACACTTCAGTTTCAGGAAAAAAAATAAGTGGGTAACTGCTGAAGTATTGAGACAATCTCATTATTTATGATGGTGAAGCACCATCTGAAAGAATAGGTAAAAAACAGTGGTGTGTCATTTCTGTTTTGTCAAATGAGATTTCTTTAGAAGCTAGCTTAAAATTATACAAGTCTAAAATTAGTTACTCTCTATCAATGGTTATTTTTGAATATATATATATGTATCAACTGATACACAAATAGAAAATACCTTGTTAACGATACTGGAGAATTGAGTTTGGAGCAATTCTCACTGAAAAATGTGGCAAGTGCATGCCCTGCTGAAAGAAAGCTTTTGATTTGGTTTATAGAAGTCTTCTACAGATTCACCAGATGCTTGAGTTTTGTTTTTTTTTCCCCTCTGTGTACACCTTGGTAACTTCTATAATGGTTTGCTTATTTTTTTAGCCTGGAATGGATGAGTCAGCACTTGATAGCCTAATAGATACCCTTGGTGGGCCTGAGGAAGATGTGCCTACCACTCCTGTTTACACTGGCCCGGAAATTACGGTAGTTAACATTTCACATTCTTACTTCTTAGAAGATCCATCCCTAAATTACATCTGTAGTTGCTCATTACTGTTGTGATCCAGGACTTGTAGCTGTGATCTGCTAAGAGTTAAAACAGTGTGTGCACAGTTACATTTTAGTGTTGGTTTTGTTAATATAGAAAGGACAGAGTTTTGGGAATTTGATGAAGAATGCATAATGTTGAGTCTGAATGGGAGAGTCACATAAGAAGGGTTAGGATTACAGGCTCAGTGGCTCAGGAAAACATGACCAAAATTTTGGAATTTATAAATATTTAAAAATCAGTCTGGGTACAGCAATACATCCTACAGTCTGAGACAGTGAAATGGCTTAAATTAGTAATCTGGGAATGGATTTGTGGAGTTCTGCTGGATGATGGGCACTGCTGAAGCTGGTGCAGAGGCATGTGCATGACAATAGGTACTGAAAGACACTATACAGTGTCCTAGCCAATCTCTGCATTTTCTTTCTGGCACTGTCACTGTCAGCTCTGTCAGAAATTTATTTCAGTAAGGAACAGTACACAAACATTAATGTGTGCATTATTTTCACAGGAAGACATATATTCAAGATACTTGGAAGAATTGGGCAAACGGGAAGGTAGTCTCCCTCCAGAGTACGTTAAACTGTTGAAGGTTAGTGAGTTTAAAAACTACATTCTTCATGTGTGTTTTCTGTCATATTGGGTATTTCTGCTTCCCATTTACTGCAAAATTAATTCTCATTTCAGAGCAAAGGATATGGCAAAGATATGGTCCCACCAAAAGCAAATGAGCAAGATGAAGTAAGACTTTTTTTTTAATATATTGTCAGGTGAAAGTAACCCGGGTGAAAACAACCCTGTTATCACTGGATTCCTAGGAAAATAAAAATGTTGCCTGTTCTCCAGAAGTCCCTGGAGAGTGAGAGGGGGATGTGGGAGGCCAGTTAACCTAGCTACTGATAAAACTAAATAGAGCCTGGCAGTGATGTTTTTAATAGTGGTGTAGGAATTTTCAGGACACTGAAGCTGAAACGAGTCAAATAAATACTTACAGAGATATTGGGCATACGAATAACAAAGGGGAGAAATACTGTGCAAGTAGGAATCTCTCTGTAATGCCTTCAGAAAAAAATTACTTGTATTTCTACACTTGGCCAGAGATGTCTGTCAGCCAGCTCGATTTTGCTGGTTAGGAAGTTTGAGTGACTAAAAATAAAAGCTTATCTGAGACATGAATCAACCAGTGGGGGCAAGCACCTTTATTTTTTTGTTGTGTCAGGAACTTGTGCCAATGAGGTCACTGTGTGAGTAATCGTGGGGCAGACTCAGGCTCTAAACTGAGCTTGACCTGTGATACTTGAACTTTCTCATGGTCATAACTTGGTTTGCAATTCCTTGCTCAGAAGCCGATGACGGATGATGAGCTTGCAGAGGCCCTGTCATCTGACTTCACCTGCAGTACTGCTTCTGCTCAGGAGAAGAAGACAAGTCTGACAGAGGTATTGACACCTTCCCTGCCATTGCATGCATTTATTCTGAGGAAAAATTGACACTGTTATCATAATATTTCATTTTAAAGTGATAAAATTTCCTGCTTCTTTTCTATTTTTGCAAATTGCCTGTAATTTCATCTCGCTCGTAGGAGCCAAACAAAGAAGGAGAAATTGTGCAAGCACAAGCAGCAAGTTTGGTTAAGACCTCAGTTCCTCCTAAGGAGAAGAAAACAAAAACAAAAGAGGTAGGCATAGTCATTCTTTCACTAGTTAAAATTAAAATTTACAGGCATATGTCATTATTATGTGCTCTTGATCTTGTAAAGATCATCATTCTCATTTTCAGTTGTAAGTCCTCTTTATTATAGAAAATACAGGGATAATATGAATTGCCATTGCTCAGACTCCACTGTATTAAAGATCAGATGATTTTCCTTCTGTATTCTTTTGCAGAATAACTGTGATTCTTCCCACTAGAGGCAGTACAGTAGAAATATTAGTAGGAAAAATTTCTTAGCGCTGTGATCTCTGTTTAAAACTTGGAAATGATGTAATTTTCTTATGTTTTATGAACCTTCTTTTTTTCCCCTCTGAATATAGCAAGTGTGACCTTGAACTTTTTCGGTTTGCTACGTCAAAGCATATGAGAATTGTGTTACGTGACCTTGTGACACTGTGGGTTTTTGGGCAGTTTTTTACTCCCTTTGTTTTTTTTCTTCTCTCCTTAAGAAAAGCCCTGTGTCTTGACTAAAACTGTGCTAATTCTGTCATGTAATTTGGTGTTAAGGAAATTGGGTAAAGCCAAACCAAAATGACCAATCTGGTGCTGGCTGTTTTCTTCATATACAGCATAAAAATACGTAAGGTAAAAAAACCCGTGTCATTTTGAAGAAATAACAAAATTGTTTGCACATTTTCTTAAATACAGGAAATTAAAGACGATGCAATGGATGCCCTTCTTGATACTCTTGGAGGACCTGAACCTGAACCTGAAGAAGATCCTACCCCTGTTGTAGAGGTGTCAGAGGTAACACCTCACTCCTTTTTTTACCCTGGCTTCCAGGTTCTGGCTGTGGAATCCTGAGTTCTCTGTGTTAGAAACAAATGTGTAAAATAGGAAGAAAGTGACTTTTCATATCAAAGGCATAAGGGATGAGTGAGTCTTCAGTGACTAGGAAACGAAAAAATTAAGAATCCCAAGTGAATACCGGTAGAGTAGAACGTAGTAAGGTGGTCTGGAATATTATAAGCATATCATTTGTTTGCTTATCCAGGCAAACATACATATATACATACATTCACTGGTAGATACAGTTCTTTTTTGTTGTTTTTTTCCCCTGCACTCTGTACAATTTATAGCAAGCTTTCATTTCGCACATATTTGCTGTGTGACTTTTAATTGACTTTTGGTGTGTGTGCTCCTTTTTATGTCAAACTCCATTACCTTTCTAATTTGAGTCTTGCCTTTCACTGTCTTTTGAGAGCTTAGTTTTTCCTCAACAGATAGAATTTAAACAGTAATCCTGTGTTTGCATGTTAAGCTTTAACTTTTTGGTTTAGTTTTGCAAAATCTGCCTATAACCATAGTTAGAGCAGGTTTTTTCCTGTCTTCACTTATAGCTCAGAGCATACAAATGGCAGGGAAATAGTAAAAAATCTTCTGTTGCTGAGCTAAATTTTGACAAAAAAAGAGCTGCTTGTGTTGGAGGTTAGTCAGTCTGGGCCTTCAGATAACTTAGTGGATGCATTTCTTCATAAAGGAGGCACAGAGAATTAGTTTTGTTTTGGTGCCAGTGATGAAAGAAGATACAGAATTCTGGCTTGTGTAATCAGAGTGCTGAAATGCAAGAAAACCTGAGGATTTTGTACGCACAAAAATTCTAAAAGTTCCTGTCACAGGATAGAGCTCTGAATACTGCCTAAAATTCTTTAGGATTTATAATTTAGCCATATTCACATATGGTGTTGAATCCTAAACCATTATGATTTTACCAGAGATATTCGACAGGAATAATTGGAGGGATTTTAGTATCTTGTTACATGGAATAATTTCACCTGACGCCAGTCCTTCTGCACGCAGTAGGCGGAAGAGTCCTGATGGTGAAGTTGTGCACTTGGAGTTTTTATTTTAATTTAAGTGATTTTTTTAAAATGTTCTTTCTTTCTAAGGCAAAAGCCAAAGAGAAAAAGGAACAGAAGGCTGGAGAACGTGATGATACAATACCTCCAGAGTACAGGTTAACGCCAGAGTTGGTAAGTTTTTCATACCTGCATTGCTTTGTAGGTAGGGCACTGTGCCTGACACTTTTCTTTCGTTACAGAGAGGGAAAGAACATGGGGAAAACAAGCCAAGCTAATACTTAATCCATGTCTTTCTCCTTGGTGATTTCTGCACCTCTGATCTCCCCTTCCTTTGTGGGCATTACTGTTTTTTCCAAGCATTCTGGGCAAAGATCTGATCTTGCCAAGTTACCCATTCCTTCTCCAAGAGTGCGTTTCTTGTTTCTGACATCAAATCTCAGCGCTGTAAAATTCATCCCTTTGCAGGAGTGCTCTTCGTTATCACTTTGTAACATAACCTTGGAACACTGATGTAAAATGGTGGGAAAATTGCACTCTTTTTAAATTATTTTTTTTTTTTTGGATTGTCACCCAAACTGATGTAGATTGGTTCAAAGTCAACCAAAACAAGAGCAGAACACTTTTTTGTCTCTTGTATTGTGCTGACATCCCATTTGCTTTTTTGATCTACTTACCTGGCCATGTAAAAATTCCCCATTTAGGGGAATTCCTGTCACTGATTAATTCTTGTGTCTGTAATTTACTTTACATTATTTTGCTGGTGATTACTGAGTGTGGCACTTCTTGCAACAACAGGAAAATGTCAATAACACTTAATTTCCTTCTAGGATAAAGATGGAAAACCAATACTGCCGAAGCCTGAAGAAAAACCAAAGGTTAGAAAACTGACAATATTGTAGGAGTGTGGCTAGATATCCTGTTTTCTCCCTCTCTGTCATCACTTCTCTCTGTGCCACGATGTAAGTCTCTTGGTCTGCTTGTGTGTTTTACTTCCTTGCACAAAACCTGCTGGTCAGAAGCATCAAGTGGAAGTTGGGTTTTATTGAAATTCATTTTTCTGTGAATGAAGAGATCTTATAAGGAAAAGGTTTAGAGAGTTCCAAGACAGGAAGGAGTTACAAAAATTAGTGCTGACTCAAAGAAAGGCTGTGTGGGGAGTTACTGTAAAGTATTCTGTAGAGGTCTGTTGGAGCTGTTAAGGACACAGAGAGGTGAAGTGGGAAAATGTTTTGTTTTCTTGGCAGTTTCCTCTCGTTAGTGATCAAATATAAAGGAAAGTGACTGGAAAGAAGGAAAAAAAGCTGCTGTGGACGCTTTCCTAATCACAAAGAACAACCTGGACTTTGCAAAGAGTACCCATTGTGGCCTAGAAAGGGCAAGAGAGGATTAAAATTTTGACAGAGAGTTGCAAAGAATAATTTTAAAGGCACAGGAAGAAAGCAAAGGAACTGTGCACTGAAGAAACTGGGGGCTCCACTTTGGAAATACTGTGATTTGAGGAGCGCTGCCGAAAACTGGAAAAGCACAGGAAATCTCTGCTCTCCTGAAATGAGTGTGAAGGTCTGGACCAGTTTGAGTGAGAATGACGCAGTCCCCTCTGATCAGAAATGTGAAGTCATTCCTATTGTTCAGGGTTAAAGTGTGGAGGGGAGGAATGCAAAGGCAGTGATGGAAAGAAGACTTCTGTTCTCTAAAAGTTTTTATGTCAGGTCTCAGACATGCAATTACCTTGACTGGTGGGTGTTTGAGAGCTGCACAGAAGGGAACTCCTGCCGGGCACGTCGTGAGGAGAAAAAGAGAGCAGCTCTGCTCTGGGGGAACTGGGCCCTGCTGCCGGGAGATAACCCTCAGGAGATAAGCCTGTTCCACAGGGAGCACAAAAAGAGATGGCACACACTAAAAAGTGGAAAAGCACTAGAAGAGAACATGGCATAAGCTAAGGGAGGTTGGTTCACGGCTGGGCTGCACAAAACCGGGGCAGAACACAGACTCCGAATCCTGAGGCCTTGTGCCGAAGGATTATTAAGCGGTGAGTAGAAAAACGGGTATTCCCATGCTCCTCCACTTCCCTTGATGGGATGCACAAATACAGTCGAATCCTTGTTCTGTAGGAGAGCCATGGGAATATCAGACACATGTTGCAGTATTTTTCTGAGCGCCTCTTCAGGGTAATTTAAAGAAGGTGGTTTTGAGGAAGATGTGTGCCGCACATGTGTGGAACCACTGCTGATATTTAGATCAGTGAAACCAAAATCAGCAAAATGGGGAAAGCCGTGTTGATAGCTGGAAACCGTCAGCCACTTACAGTTCTTCCATGATTTCTGGTGAAGGCAAAGTCCTTCCTTCAGGATTTCGGCTAGGGTTTGTCTTTTTTTTGGGGCCTCCACTCTGTATAGCCTTAAGCACAGGCAGTGGCATTACTTTTGTGAATAAAAGCTAGTACCTAAATGCCTTTTTTTATTTAGTGTCTGAAGGAGGATTTCAGGCATTATGAAAAGTGGGGCCTTATGTGTTGACACACTTTGTAAAGAATTAGGGGAAGGGAGTAAGGGAGGGATTTCTCTCTCAGAAATGTCATTTTATGCATTATGAATCTGTCCCTAAGGTGTTAAGTTCCATGTCAGCAGGTGAATGGTCATCACTGCTAGCAAAGATTTAAACATTTAGCTGTGCATTTGGAGGATCCCAGGAGCTTCAGGTACATGGATGTAGAGATACATGGATTGCAGAGGCCTAGTTCACATAGTGTCAGTAGCTTGTAATAGATCACACACAGAAGGAAACTGAAACTGCATTTTTACTCACCTAAACATGCACAGTGAAAACCACTGAGTGTCAGCAGTCAGAGGACAGGCTAAGGGAACTTGCATGCAACTCTAGCTCTGCTTAGTAAATATTAGCATTTTCTTCCTAATTAAGAAGTTGCATTTTCCTTTTCAGTAGCTCGGTCTTGAACAGTATATATCTGGTTCTGTATATTATATTTTATATGTACAGTGCTCTACATTACATTGACTTATGATAACAAAGAAACAGACTTATTCTGAAGGGTGTTTTTCTTTAATTTTATGCATGGCAAAGTTAATGCTGTTTTGTTGCACATAATTGCGAAAGGTTATTTCAGTGCAGGCTACAGATGTTTTCCTGCTTTATGAGTCACTGAAATACGGTTCTTGAAAAAGTAAGTTAAGAAGAGGCAGTGAGTCACCTGTGCCACATATGTCTCTTTTTTTTTTTTCTGTTGTTGCAGCCTTTGAGTGAATCTGATCTTGTTGATGAATTTTCAAAGGACTTTGCCTGCCCTGCACAGCCTGCAGTACAACCAAAACCACCAAAGCCCTGCAACATATCCAAAGTATGTCTTTCTGGGTCACTGGAGAAGCTGACACTGACAGTTTTGCTGAGACTGGGTAGTGCTACTGTTCTTTCAATAAAAACATTTTTTCTTCTCTTCCTGTTTTACCCTTCCTGTTGACTTAGTGGAACATGCAGTATTGTCACTCAGCTCTTCATTGAGAATCTTCTGCCTTTAAATTTAGGCTTTTCTTTGTCATTTAGTACTGTGTTTAGAAAAAAAGAAGGAAAAAAAGGCCATTTAACAGGCAGATTTTGTGTTATCTAAGAATATTCAGTAAAATACGGTGTAAATTGTTCTGTTTCAGAAGCCATCAGGTTCTGTGTCTGCAAAACCCGCTGAGGACAAAGTGGTCCCTCGTGCCACAGCTTGCACTGTGCAGTCTGCAGCTCCCGTGTCTTCCGTAAGTAGTGGAAGCCCCTCCAGCTGGAGCTAAAGCAAAACTCAGTGCTTTGTTTATGGAATGGTAGAGCACGGTGTCACGGTGGTCATTTCAGCATTGCATGTTCTTCCTCTGAAGTGGCCACCCACAGAGGCTGAGGGGTTCACAAAAAAAACCAAACAAACAGCCAAGTCAAGCTCAAAACAAATGGTCAGTTACTTTCCTCAAAGAGGAAGCCAAACTGACAGTTCTTGTGGTCTCCTCTAGCTCGTGCTGCCCTAAAGGAGATGCTGTTTGTGAACCTACTAGGGACTGCAGGGAAAGACAAAAACGGGTTTCTTCAAACTAAAAATTGGTTTTTTTGCTGTATCAACTCCCATGCAGGTCTATTCTGTAGCAGATGAAGCACTGGAAGCTTTGTCCAGTAGCCTAGGAACAAGAGAGCCTGATCCAGATGAAAAAAAGCCTGCTGTGGACAAAGTTAAGGTAGAGGAAAAAAATCAGACCTCAAAAAATAGACTGTTGATGTGATTACCTTCAGTGTTACTCTGTTTCCTCAGGTCACAAACAATGTAGACATTATGTTTTCACTTTTTTTAAAAGCAAAATATACCGTTGAAACCAGTTCTGTTCTGCTTAGGAAGTACTAGTAAGATTTCAACACAGTGAGCACACTTTCCTAATAATTCTGACTATTGCAGTGCAGTAGTTCCCTCAGTTTCTGAAAACCGTGTCTTTATCATGTCTTTCTGCTGAACTGAAGCAGAATTGAGATGCCCATCGGGAGTAGCACACAGTATGGTCCTTTTTCTGAAGGAACCAAATTTATGATGAGGGGTTTAAATTAGGAATTATGCACAAAACTTTGGGGATTTATATATTTAAATAGGGAGCCATAAGTAAGTCACTGAAATCCTGTTAAAGGGAATGCTGTTCATAGGCACAGTCTGAATGCCCTCATGTGCCACCCTAAACCAGATGGAATTGGCTGAAGTCAGATACCAGAAGATGGAGTCAGAAACCAGCCCTTCTGGTGGCCGGAATTCTGTCAGACAAAAGTTCCCAAAGTTGGCTTTAGTCCCTTTTCTTAGCTGTCATTTTTCCAGCATAACTTGTATGGGGGTAATGATCTTTGAAGTGGGCCACTGATTTCTCTCTTCAGCCTTCCTTTGCATGCAGCCCAGGCAGCTGTTGAGTGGATTTCCCAAAATGTCAAGAAGTAAGACACAGACGTATTTTTGATTTTGGTCCACCCTTGTCTATCCACTTACCTCTGCTAGCTCTGTTGAAATAGGTAGAGCCATTTGTGATACACAGAGGAAGAATCAGGCAGAGGAGTGAAGGCTTTTTCAAGAGAAAATGCTTTCTTGTAATTTTCACAGGATTTGTGTCTGGTGGTTGGATTGAATGAGAAAGACCAATTTGGATCAGAAGACTGAGAAGGCTGAAAGCTTGCTCGTGTGCATTTCTGTTGGTAGTTGTTTTTCTTACCATGATTCCTATTTTGCCTTCACAGGAGAAGACCAAAAAGGAGCAACACAAAAAACTGGGCGAAGAAGAAGAAACAATTCCTCCAGAGTACAGATTAACAGAAGCCAAAGTAATTAATTTAACGTGCTGTCTTAGTCTTGCTTCCCTTTCTTTCCTCAGAACATGTGGATGAAACTGAGACTCCCATTTCGTTTTGAAACACTGATGTTTTGGTTCAGCATTTTTATAGGATCTAGAAATTCTGGTTTGTAGTTCCCACAAATATCTGGCATCTATCATTGGATGCCTGCCTGGGCACAGAAGTATTTTAGATGCAGGTACCTGCAGATTAATAATTCCGTCTGAGATTAGCACACTGGAGTCTTTAAGTAGCTTCTGGTATTTTAGAAATAAATAAACTGTGGTTGGTTAAAGCTGTTAAGAAAACCTCAAGGACCTGGATGTTTTAAGTGGCATCTTGAGTAGCAGCAGTAGATGCTGTAGAGGCCGCTGGTCAGATCCCTGTCCTGTGAAACACTTTCTGTTGCTCAGTGAATTCTCCCAGAGTGCTTGTAGTGCATGGCCACTTAAGGACTGTGTGGTTTAATTCAAGGGATTTTTTTTTCTTTGTAGGATAAAGATGGAAAACCACTCCCACCAAAACCAGAAGAGAAGTTACAGGTAAAAAAAGTGACTTTCAAATAACTGTTTAATTAATGACTTACTTACCAAATATCAGCAGGGTTACCCACTGTTCAGTTTAAAAATGGGCTGTGTTACCTGCTTACTTTTTAAGAGATGAAGAGACTCACAATCTTCTTTTTTTTTCTTTTCAATGGCAGCCTATGAGTGAAAATGATCTTTTAGAGGGTTTAACAGGATTTTCCTGTTCTCCATCACCACCTGCACCATTACCTGCATCAGCTGTTCTAAAAGTGAGTATATTTGATTTCTGAAAGCTGGTTTTATTTTCAAGTTTTTTGAATAATCTTGACATTTTCTGTGTTTCCCTTATGTAGAGTTCCTTAAATGAAATCCAGTAACTAAAAACTTACAATACTTGCAATAAGTTAATAGATGAGCAGGACTTTGAAAAATAAACAAACAAACAACTAGTTGGGGGACCTATCTTTTTACCAGTTACTTGCATAAGTAGTGCTTTGCAGCTGAGGATTTTAAAAATGGTTTTTTGGGAATATTAGATGGGCTTGGTGAAATCTTAGTTCTTTTGCAGTCATGTTAAACCTGTTAAAACTTCATCTGTGGCGGGCTTTAACCCAGAAGAACAAACTGAGACGAGGAACAGTTGCACAGTGTGTATGTGGGGGTGTGTTTCAATCTGAAAGAAGCAAAGCTCCTCAGGAAAAACGAAGCCCTAGAAATTACCTGTGTGGGCGCTGTGTTTTGGATGTGTGGAGTCTGATGAGCGTTTTCCTCTGGGTTCCCCTGCGTGTCTCTTTCTTCCAGAAAGACAAGGAGGGTGCCAAGCCTGCAAGTTCCTCAGATGTGATCTCTGCTGCTACGGTTTCCTCAGTGCACTCAGCAGCCCCTGCAGCTTCTACCTCAGTAAGAAACCTCTCCTGTAGGTCCTTACCCCAAAACGAGGGGCAGAGTAGTGAGGAGACGCAGCAGCATGATCTGGACAGTTTGAGCAGTGTGGACTGTTGCAAAATTTAATAATTTATTGCTAAAAATGGCTACTGCAGAGAAGGAAAATGTTCCACTGCGGGGGGGGGGGAAAGAAAAAAAGGAAAAAAGAAAAAACGAATGAGTGGACACTCCATTTTCAACAGAGTTCCACAGGCAGCACCATGACCCCCTTTGATGCCAGGGGAACTCTCCTTCCCGGCATTTATGGCAATGTTGTTCACACATTTTGATCCAGCTAGAGGGATCTTCCCCTGGTGCTCCCAGCCTGGTTTGGAAGGGGAATATAAAGCTCCTCCCACCTGTGTTGGTTTTAAGGGATTTTTTTTCTATCCAGGTTTTGGATAAAATTGCAAAATGAATGGCAGTTGCCAAGCAATCATTGCCAAACAATTGCCAATCATTTTATAGATCTGTTCTCATTATAGCAGCTAGGCTTATTTATAGAAAAAGAAAACCATTAAAATAAATTCCATAAGCCCTTCTTGAAATTACGTTTTCTGCAGGTCTAAATATTCTGTATTTTTCCCCAGCTGTTGTGCTACACTGCAATTACAAAGGCAGAGCTCTTTGTTCACCCAAGTTGTACAGTTCATTAGCCAGTACTTATATATTAGATTGATGAATTACATCATTTTTGCAGCATATGTGCTTTCACAAATGTGTTTCTATTTTGTTAGGGAGGAAAAGAGATGGATGAAGCCTTGGATCTCCTGTCTGACTCCCTGGGACAGAGGGAGCTTGACCCTGATGAGAACAAACCAGTTATTGATAAAGTAAAGGTAACAAAAGACATTCTGAAACTTGAGCAATTTGGGCAGCAGGAGGGGTGGAAGGGAATAAACCAAACCAACAAAAAACTCACCAAAACCCCCAAAATCTGCAATAATTCTCATATACTCACAGGACTATATGAAATGGGGATTGTAGGTGTTGTAAGAGTAAGGTTATTGGAAAAAAAATTCCATGCTCTTATATGTAGGTGTATCAGCCACTCTTCAGTCATCTGGATTACTTGTGTGTACTGTGAAAAATGTTGATTTGGTTAATGTACTTTAGCCACTTGGAGGCAAGTGTTGAAATGTTATGGCAGATTTGAAATAATTTTAGTTCAGTGCCTTTCATTGCCATTATTCTCATAATTTTTCAGATGTCTTCTCGGGCCTCAGTTTCTAAAATTGATTTTCTGGCCCTCTTTTTGTCAAGCTTTGGCTTTTATAACCACAAGTTATCAAGTTCACTTAATCAGTCACATTTGTAAACTTCCTTGTTTCTGCTGGTTTTGTCTTCATTAGTCTTTCATAAAATCCTATAAGGGCCCTTTTGCTAATAAGATAAATTTCTGCATAGTAGTAGTAATAAATTGGAATTTCTACTTGTTGTAAATTGTACTGTAAGCCACAGTAAAGTACATTACTGGGGAAAAACAAAACCACCATATGCTGCCTATCAATAAGTTTAGGCTGGAATCTTAGCTGGAAAAAAAAAGGAAAAAGAGATCCCTAAAATGTTTGCATTAACAAAGACAAAAAATGTTCTTCAGCAGTCTGCTGGAAAACCTCCCTGTGATGTTCTGTGTGGCATGTTCCTGATATGCTGCCAAAAATCAAAGCAGCATAAGTTGAAAAACAAATGTAGTTTTTAAAACTTTCAGGCGTGAAACATGCTTCATAATGAAATGAATAAATGGGGATTTTCCCAGTAGGTTTAAAATTTTGAAGTGGAAAAGGCTGTCTGTCCTAAGTTTGATAAGCCCCCTGAATTGTTCATTGCTCATATTTCTAACATGGGTATTAGAGTTGTTAAAAAATTAAATACTTTCAGGAAAAGGCTAAATCTGAACACAGAGACAAACTTGGAGAGAGAGATGAAACAATCCCACCTGAGTATCTAAAACTTCTGGAGTCAGGTGAGCAGGTAAGGAAAAACTTCCCTAGTTTTTATTCGCAGCAGTGGAAATTTGAGTCTGTCTGAGCCAGTCTGTCCTCTTTGAAATTACAAGTTGAATAAGTGAGTGACTGTACTGTATTTATGTGTTAGAGTAAAACATGGGAATATCCTACAGTGAGAGTAGCTCTATCCTTGCATGCTTATAAGTCAAAAAGCAAAAGAAAAAAAAAAGAAGTTTTGTTCTTGTTTTGTTTGGTTTTTTTTTTTTCTTTTTCAACTGGGCATTCTGAACAAATAAATCACTTTGAACTACTAAAGAAATCTGTTCAGAACAGTGCAGCTTCCTTGGAAATCTCTGAATACCCAGTAATGCCATATGTAAATACTTGTATTTTAAAACTAATCTGGCCAGTTCAAAATGAGGATGTGCTTTTTTTTCTTCCCAAGAGTAAATCGGCAAAGCCAACAGCAAAGGATGACATGAAGCACAAAGGACAGAAGGTAACATTCGTGATGGGGGTTTACTGAGGATTTTTTTTTATATTCATGATACTTATTCTGTGTTTTTTTTCATGCTCTGGGCTCTGATTCTGTTTTGAAGTTGTGTCCCTGTAGGCTTAAGGGGTGATTCATTGCAAATACTCATAAATGCAGGAGGTAATAGGAACAGTGTGGAGAGTAAAACTTTGGTGAAGAGTAACTCTTCAAAATAACTGGAGTTTTTATGTACAGCTGCATTAAGAATGTTCAGGAAATCATGCCTCTTGGAAACCTCACATAGACATCTCTGCCGTATGTGTAAAAATGGTACAGTTCAGGTGTGTTTTTCCTTAAGAAAGGGATAATTAATTAAAGGAGGCATAAATTCCTGAACCATTAATTTGGCTGTGGGAAGTTGGGTTGCATATCTTGTGACTTCAAAATTCAAATTATTGCAGAAACCTGCGGATGACAGTGCAGCTATTGATGCCTTATCAGGTGACTTTGATACTTGTGCAAAGGCCCCTGCTACACCCCAGCACTCAAAGGTAGGACATTTTCTGCTAATAACTTGCAAAATAAAGAGTTTTTCACTCTTCACTGTTCCTTTCAGTAGCTCAGTTTAGGTTTACAGGAAGCCTGTCCAGATGAAGGGATTGTCTGACTACTGCAGTGGAAGTTGGATGCATTTTGCTGTGTACTAAATATTTGGAAGACGGAAGGTTTGTGGTAATTAGGGCCTTTTAGACAGGCTTGAAGAAGTAAGCTGAGCAGAGAAAGATGATAACAGTTTTTAGAGTTTCCAAAAACTGCAGAGAGGCAGAGAAACCTTTCCTCAGTGATAGGAGGAACTGTGTAGCAATGGTTGTAGGCTGGAGCTGAGACACACAGTTCAAGAGGGTTTTGTGGAGAGAAAAGCAGGGAGCAGCAAAGACTTTTAGATGTGTTAGGGAAAACAGCAGAGTAACAAGAAGGAAGCTGAAGGAATGGACTAGGGAGGTTTTTCAATGAGAAAAGGAGCAGCAGCTTTGAAACTGACGTTCAAATCAGCTGTAATTCCCGGGAGGAAAGATTTGTGATTCCAAACAGCTCTTCTGGCCACTGCAGAATCCTCAGGCAGCTGAAGACAGGACCATTGGTGTTTCAAGTGCTGCTTCATCTGCTTGTGAACCAAATCTGCTGCTGCAGCGTTATTGCTCTGTAGTAAATACAAAATCCCTCCATCTCTACCAGGTTTTTCTCATGCCCAGTCTCCAGTCAGCACAGCCTGTGTTGCTGCCAGGCCCATTCAAAATACTGTGTTTTGGCAGATGTCAGAGTAGGAGCCATCAGTGCTCTATTCTCCTTGTAACTGTAATTATTTTTTTTCTTTGGAGTGTAGGACAAAAGTGGGAAGGAAGCTACGACCACTAAACCAAGCTCAAAGGACAAAGGAAAGCCCAGAGACCCTAAAACGGTATAAAACACGTTTATTATGGTATGGACAGTCATACAAGAGGGGCAGCTTGATTTTGGATTTGTATTACAGGGTTGTTATTTTGGGGAGAGTTTTACATCAATAGGTTGGACTTGATCCATTTTTGTAAACATGCACATAGGAAACAAACAGGGGGAAAAATATATGTATCTTTCAGACAGAGTGTGGTCCTCTGAGAGGGGCTCTGCATGCTCCACAGGCTTCTCCTTCCCAGATTTGTTCATCTAAGAGTCCCACTTCGCATGCCTATAGCTGCCTCAGGCAGGATCCCCACAACTTCTCTCATTTCTTTACAGTTTTGAGTAGCAGCATCCCCAAAGTACTCCTACAACCACAGCCAGGTTCTCAAGTTATTATCATAAATTATTTTTTAAAATGAATGAAGACCTACATACTTTCCTAAATATGCAGAATGAACATGGTGAGGAAAGGCAAGGCAGCTCTTTCTAATTTCAAAAAAAAAAAGGAAGGGGGTTGGGGGTAAGATAAATAGGATTGCTTGGCTTTTGTTATCCATAAGTACAGAAAATTGATATAGGTTAGGGTGAAACTTGTTCCATCATGTTGCTCTCACAGAGGATATTTGCAGTAGATGCCTGAATCAGATAATTACATTTGCTCTGGGAATTTTACATTTTACATGTCAGTGATGGGATTTCTTCTTGTTGTTATTATTAAATCACCACAGGTGCCTTTTATGTGACCACAGAACTGACTTGCAATTCCCAGTGTAAAATTGAGGGAGTGTCTTTATCTCCTCTTCAGGAGGATGTTGTGAGCTGTGACCTGATCACTGGTGTGGGTAAAAGGGTGTTGAGGAACAGGGAATGACGAGGTCAGGCACAGCCCACTCTGTCTGAAAGA
Source organism: Dicrurus megarhynchus (assembly GCA_013399195.1). Taxonomy (NCBI): domain Eukaryota; kingdom Metazoa; phylum Chordata; class Aves; order Passeriformes; family Dicruridae; genus Dicrurus; species Dicrurus megarhynchus. The sequence goes on along the minus strand of VXAD01011231.1, from coordinate 848,608 downwards.
AAGCAATTGATGGTGAAAAGGTGAAAATATTTGATCACAACAGGAGTCACATATACTCTTGCTAAACTTTCTGCAACTGCAGATTGTAATTATGTCTAAACTGTGATTCTGACGAATGTTTTGCTACTGCCTGATTTAGGTTTTAGCTTGGTTCAGTCTCTCACTGTTTCATTCTCTCTTTAGGCAAAGGGACAGTCCTCCAGCAGCAAATCTGAGAAGCAGAAAGCAAGCTAAACGTTAACCTTAACCAGGTGAGATTTCTTCTTCCCTGTTCGTTGGGCCACCACAACAACAATTCATGCTTATGAATTAAAACTGAGTTTTGCTGGCAGTCCTTGAACCAAACCATAGTTAGAGCTGCTGTTAAGACACAATGCTTGGGATGGCTTTGCACTTCAGTGTTCCCAAGCAGAAAAGGCCTTTTTTCACACCCTTTATTCATTCAGTTTGTACAGAACTACTTCATGTAGCTAAATTCCTTTAGGCTGTGGAATTCCAACCATTCCCAGGTGTGAGGTGCTGCTCCCCCAAGACATTTTCACGGAGTGATGAGGACCAAGTACATCTCAGCTGGGGGTTTTGATCTTTAGGATAGTGAACTTGTGTCATTCGTTACCTCTGCTCTGGACCCATCTGGAGCAGGGTCTCACTGGAGGCCTAGTTTCCCATAATTCTTCCCAGATTTATGTTGTGAGTTTTATTTCCAATTTACAGAAGAGGAGCACTCTGACCTTTTCTTTTGTTTTGTTATCTTCCCCCCCAGGATCCTGGTGCATCGTGTAAAATGTCTTCTTTCTGTGGGTGGATGATTATTCCTGAAGAACAAAAGCTGATGCCAAAAGCACATAGTTATTCTGGGTGGTTTTTGTACAGTGATACTTGCTGGACTTTTTCTCATCTTTTCTTTTTTCCCTGTAGTAGACTCAGGTGGTTTGTTTCTTTCCCCCAGCAATTCAGTTTATTAAGACTCACATAGTCTGATGTTTTTGTAATTTCCTTCAGCGTTCAGGGGGAAAGAATGCTTTCTATTTGCAGGAGATATATTGCATCGATGAAGAGCTATGCCAAAAAAAAAAAAAAACCCAGAAAAAAAAAAATCTGCAGACTTTTGCACATAATCTCCACATAGTGCCTGTAAATCTCTGAAGAGTTCATATGTGCTAGCATTTTTTAACATTGCAGTGTATGCAGAAGTATTCTGGAATATAGTGAGCTTTAGTTACCCTCAGCTGAGCTGTACAGCCTCTTGCCCAGGCCAGTTCCTGGTGGGGAGCTGCAGGCCAGCTGTGGTGTAGCTAAAGAGTGAGAAACTGGGGATTAGCCGCTTCTTGCAGCACGTCTGGACATAAAGCAGGTATTTGGGATGCTGCCTTTAGCCGTAGTTAAAACACACTAGGGCAGGACTTCTTTTTTTTTTTTAATTACCATTATTTCCAATTGTATCTGTACTGTTATCTCATAATTTCAGGAGTCTCCTGGACTGGACAAATAACAAATGTAACAGCTACCAACACCAAGGGTGGGGAAAGAAATGAGGGGCACGAGCCTCAGCAGCGATCAAAGTTCAGGTCCAGGGGTGGGCTCCTTTTAATCTTATTTTGCACTGTTTCTAGTCCTCCTGTTCCTGGCACTCCAGCAGGGGATGCAGGGATGGGGCTGCAGGTGATGCTGCAGGGAGCAAAGCCCCATTTCTCCTGCTCCCTGCGAGGACAGGCACGGCCAGGCGCCTCTCGCGGGTTGGCCGCCACAGCCCCGGGCTGCCACCACCTCCGTGGGTTTTCCTCTGCCTCCCTGCACTGCAGAACATCCTTTTGCACATCCTGGCACGTGCACAGCTCCGCTGTGGGCTGGCAAGGGGTGGCAGAGCCCCAGGGTCTGCAGGCAGGGACGGCGTGGGGACTGAAGTTGGGGATATTTAGACTCGTGACTGTACTTAGCAGTCTGCACCGTGCCACTCCAATAAAAGTTTTTAAAGATGCCATTCCTGTGCTGTTCCTGACTTTTCATTTGTTGCTGCTGGCAGGCAGAAGAAAGCCTAGAAATAATAAAAAAAACCTGCAAACGTTGGCACATTAAAATTGAATCTAATGTTTCAAAAAAAACCATGCAAAATACACAACCAAGGTTGGAAGAGAGCTTTGAGATCATCAGGTCCAAACTGTGACCCACCTTGTCACGTGGACCATGGCACTGAGTGCCACATCCAGTCCTTCCTTAACACCTCCTGCAACAGTGACTCCACCACCTCCCTGGGCAGCCCCTTCCAATGCCCAATCCCCCTTTCTTTACCTGTTGTTCTGTGAAGGCCTTACACAACCTCATCAACTCCCTGCTACAGGTTTTTTGCCCCTTTTCCTTTGGATTTCAAAGCTGCATCATAGTTGACCAAGACCAAATCTAACTTGTGGAGTGCCACTGTGCAGGGAGGCAGCTGGAAGACCAAGACATAAATCACTGAAATTTGTTGTGCCCAGATAAAGGGCACAATAAATTCACAAGTCCTGAAATACCTGTGTGTGAGGTCCCATCTCTTCTGTAGGAGGGCTGCAGTGCATCTGCGCACACCATCCTAAATTAAAGGGTGAGGAGGTAGTAATAAGGGGGCTCTGGGGTACGAGGAAGGCCACTTAATTCTCCCCAGAGCTGAGCAGTTAAAAGCAGAAAGCAGAAATGGCAATTACTGCTCACAAAAGAAATGACTGCACAAAAGGGCACAAACAAAGCCCTTAATCTGAAATCGCCTGCAGTTTGAGTTTTTGTGAAATTCCCCTTCGGCTCTCAAAATGTTTTAAAAGCAGCAGTCGGCAGTGCTTGAATAGCATAAAATGTCACAGGCGTGACGCACACCTTTCTCAGAATTCCTGTTTTATATATAAATACATGTATATATAAAAAAATAAACGGAAATTTGCTGTGAGCGGGAGGAAGTGGTGCTTTCGGTAGGGTCGTGTCAGAGCTGTTGGCCCTTGACAAAGGAACAGGATGCCTTCCCAACACCCACAAAGTGGGTTTGGACTCCCTGGGCAGCTTTGATCTCCAGGTGGGAGAAAAGGGAGGCACAGTCAAACACTTCTGGGATTAGTTCTAGGTTATGATTTTGTTTCCCCCACAGTCTTTACTTCTGTTAAAATTCCATCTGCTTTTGCACATCCATGAGGAAATTGTGGCAGGTTGGAACCACCGAGGACATAAACACCAGGGACTCAATGTCAAGGGCACGTTTGCCAGAGCGAAGAAATCAAGTGTCCTTTAGCATGAGTGGCAATTAACTGTTTTTGTTTAAGTCTGGTACAGAAATAAAAGTTTTCGGCAGGTAAACAGAGCACGCTGCTCACAACTGCCTTTAAAAAAAAGAAACACCACCAATAAAAACCAAGATTTCAACCCTGCTTTTTTAACACTGGACGTGGTGCTGAGTGCCATGGCCAGGTTGTCAGGGTGGTGTTAGGTCATAAGTTTATTACCCTGCAGGTGACAGGCGAGGGCCATCAGGGGTGACCGAGTGTCCCCTGCAGTGACCCCGCTCCGGCCACGCCACGCGTGGGGATACGGCCGGCCACGCCCCTTTCCTCATTGACCACGCCCCCTCGCGCGACCACGCCCCCTTTCGGCACATAAACCGCCCCCCTCGGGTGAGGACCCGCCCCCAAGCGCTCTCCGCATCTCTCATTGGCCGGCGGCGTCCCCTCGCGCCCACCGCGACCTCTCATTGGCTGGGGGCGTCGCCTCGTGCCCGCCGCGGTTTGCCATTGGCTGCGGGCGCCGCTGTTGTTGTTATTCCTGTTACGGTAAACAGGAGCGCAGCGGGTGTCACCTGCCACCTCTTGTCGCCTCTTGTCACCTCTTGTCCCGTCTTATCACCTCTTATCACCTCTCACCTGTTATCTCTTTTCACCTGTGACTTCTTAGCATCTCTTGCCACCTGTCCCCCTGTCACCTGCCACCGGTCACTTGCCGGAGCTCGATCCTCGCTGGCTCGATCGGTCCCTTCCCGGGCCATGTCACTGCGCGGCGGCCGCGGGGCGCCCCGGCCGGCGGCCC
>VXAD01011231.1:822121-844557 GCA_013399195.1 Dicrurus megarhynchus | reverse complement strand
CCCGGGCTGGCGGCCATCTCCCCGCTGCCCTCCCCGGGCACGGCCCCGCTCACGCCGCTGGACAAGGGTGACCCGGCGGGCCCCGACAGGTGAGGGGGTGGCCGAGGGCCGGGGGGCTGGGAGTGGCTTTGGCCGCCCGCCCCACGCGGGACTCCCCCGACGTGACACGGCTGCCCTGCGCGGGGCTCGGCGGTGGGGCCGTTCCGAAGGGGGCTGGGACGCTTTTGGGATCCCCTCCTGCAGCTCCTGCCTCCGGCCCGCCGGAGCAAGAAGGGGCGAGGGGCAACCGGGGCACTGACACTGCCCCGTCCTGATCGCCCGCAGACACCGGGACGCCCCGAAGCCGGGGCACGGCGGGCTGCCTCTCCGGCGGCTGTGGCACACGCTGTCCCCGCAGCCGGTGGCCTCGGACTGTCCCCGGGACTCGGTCTCTTCCCAGCCCACGGATGCAGGTGAGGGATGGGGCTGCTCCGTCCCCAGCCGCTCCCCGGGCCTAGGGTCGTTGGAAGGGGACAGGGATGTGGCGGGAGGGCTTGGCCGAGGGGCTGGCCAGGGGGTCGAGGCGGGGGAGCTCCTGGGGAGGGATGGGCAGGAGCCCATAGCTGCGCTCCCCGGGGCTCAGCCAGGAGCCGCTCCGGTGACACCCTGCTCGGGGTGACACGCGACATTCCGTGGGTACCGGTGCTCCCAGGGACGTTGCCACCCGCCCGGTGGGGCACTCCCTGCCCAGCCCCAAACTGGCCCGGGCCCTGGCCTGGGGGCAGGAGCCCGATACCCACACCGGGGCTACCCCTGTCCCTTGTTCCCGCAGGATTGGAGCCGGACCTCCCCGCACAGCAGAACTCCGCAGCTGTGCAGGAAGAGTGAGTGGCCCCATCCCCGTGTCTCCCCCGGGACACCCCCTGTCCCTCCCCTGACTCCCCCAAGCAGCAGGGCCCTGTCTCAGCCTTGCTGGGGGCTGTGCATCCAGCTGTGACCCCCAGTCTGTGGCTGGGGGGTGAAAACTTGGGCTGCTTGGGCGGGGACATGGATACCAGCCCCCGCAACTCCATCTCTGCTCTCCCCACAACTTCCAGAAAGCGATCCCGGCGTTTGGGAGAGCTCTCAAAGAGTGAGTGGAGGGGCTCTGTCCCTGATGCAGGACATGAATGTTAGGCTGTCCCCGTGCCCAGGCTGTCCCTGTCCCACACCCAAAAGCCAGGCTGTCCCCGTGCCCCTCCTGGGGTCCCGCTCAGGCCATTGGTGCTTACTCAGTGCCTGGAGCTGTTTTTGCCCCAGGTTCCTTTGGGGAGCCCTGTGGAGGTCTCACTCCACCCTGAGGACTTGGGGGACAGAGGTGACAATGGCAGAGGGGTGGGACACAGCGGTCCAGGACACCTGCTGTCATTTGATCCTTTCCTTTCCCGGCTTTTGCAGCAGGAAGCTCCTTCGCCAGAGGATCCAGTCCTTGCCGGTGAGTGCTGGAGGCTGTGCAGGGCTGAGCACAGCGAGACGGGATCCTGCCGAGTCCCTGGCCGAGCTGGGACGAGGAGGATGGAGCCAACAGAGGGGACAGGGCTGCGCAGCACCTCTCACCCCCTGGCTGTCCCACAGCCGTGGCAGCTGGACGGCAGCCCTGTCCTGAAGGACATCACCCAGCTCCAGGTGCGCAGGGACAGAGCGCAGGGGCGCAAGAGGGAGCCCGAGGATGATGAGGTGAGGGGGGCAGCGAGACCTGGTGGGGCAGGGAGGGGACCGAGGGGTGCTGACGCCGTGTTCCCCCGCTGCAGGAGGGCTTTGTCCCCAGGAAGCTGCAGAGGCTGGGCCAGCGGAGCCATGGGGCCGCCAGGAGGGACTCATTTGCCAAGAGTCCCTGCCCCGCATTAGAGCTGGTGAGAGAGGCTGGAGGGCTCGGGAGGGCACCAGGGATGGGTGATCCCGGGGCTGCACACACGGGAACTGCCGCTCCAGTCTCCCCGGGTGCCCTGGAGAGCTGTGGATGTGGGAGATGGACGGGCTGCGGGGGTCATGGGGACACGCTGTCTCCAAACCTGGAAGGCACTGGGAGGTGGATGGACCTCGCGTATGGGATCCATCCCTGCCTGGGGGTGGGAAGCAGCTGGCAGGGCTCGTCCCCATTTCACGATCTCCTCTGCCTCTCCCCCAAGTCTCCCCAGCTGCTGCTCTGGAAGAGTGATGCCACCGTGCCCCAGGGGACGGAGAACCTGGTGACCACGCCAGTGATGAGGAAGGAGGAGGCAAAGCGGGTACGTCGGAGCGTTTGGCAGTGGGTAGAGCTCCACAATCCCCTCTTGGGGTCTCCAGAGGGGCGTTTGGGGCCGAAGGTCCCTGGGGTGGAGGCTGATTGGTGAGCAGCACAAGCCCAGGGACTGCGGGCTTGTCTTGGGCGCGGGGAGTGAGACCCTTGCCCGCTGCCCTCCTGGTGCTGGGGCTTGCCAGACACCCAGGCAGCAGCACGGGCTCTTCCCCACAGCGTCGGAGGAAGCGCAGCCAGTGCCGGCAGCTCTTCCGCTCGCCCTCGGTGCCCGGCAGTGTCCCCAGGCCCGTCCTGAAGTGGGGACAGCCCTCGGACAGGGACAACCCTGTCAAGGCCAAGCGGCAGAGGAGGGTGGCTGGCACCCCTGGCCAGGAGGCGTCGGTGGAGCCGGTGGGTGATGGGGAAGGTGTGGGATGAGACCCAGCCTGTCCCTGGCGGGACTGGGTCATGCCCCGGCTCTGCCAGAGCCCCTGCTGACATCTGGGGATGTCTCCGGGTGGTGCCTCCACAGGGAGTGTGGCTGGAACCTTCCCGGTCTGCCCGGCTTGAGGAGATCGAGAACCTGCTGGCCAACGATGACCAGGAGCTCATTGGGGACTTTTCCAAGGTAGGGCCACGAGGATGGGGCAGGTCTGGGGGTGCTGCCCCCATTATTCTGAACGGGGACCATCACTGGAGCCCCGCACTGCTGTGAGAGCCCAAAGCGAGCTGGTGGCCCTTGCTTGGGGTGTGACTTCCCAGCCTGCAGCCCCTGCGGTGGATGAAGAGCCCCGTCACTGCTCCTCTGGTCCATCCCTGTGCCACAGCCACGTTTATCTGCCCCTTCCCCTCCCGCGGGTGCACAGCTGGCCACTCGGGGGCTTCTGGGCTGGGGGGACAGGTGCCACCCCCGGCAGGTGTCCCTGGAATGGGGATGACCCCACAGCCTGTCTGTTCCAGCCTCACCTCCTGCCGACGGTGGAGGGGAAGGACCCGGGCCTGAAGTACATCTCCCCTGACACGGTAAGGGGGCTGCAGCCCCTCCCCAGCCCCCCCCCGAGGGGCTGCCTGCCTGCTCCCCCCTGGTCCCCCGTGTGTCCCCGCCTTTGGTGACGCGCTCGCCCCGCAGCTGGCGGCCGTGCTGACGGGACACTTCAGCAGCTTCATCGAGCGCAGCATCGTCGTGGACTGCCGGTACCCCTACGAGTACGAGGGAGGCCACGTCAAGGTCAGAACCCCCCTGTGCCCCTGGGGCCGGGAGGAAGGGCTGTGGTCCGAACCCCACCCACCCTCAGAGGTGCTGAGCCCACCACGAGGGGTTGAGCAGCCCACCATGGAGGGTACTGAGCGGCCCCGTGGGGTGTGGCAGCCCCCTGGGAAGTGCCGAGCTGCCACCTAAAGGGTTGATTCCCAGCTGGAAAGAGGAGTGTGATGGTGGTGGAGGTTGGGGGGCAGTGTCCTTGAGTCCCTGCAGAAAATGAAATGGGAGGCAGAGGGGGAAAAAGGTGCCTTCTCTGCCTCCCCAGGGCGCTGTCAACCTGCCGCTGCAACGGGACGCGGAGCAATTCCTGCTGGAGCAGCCCATCGTGCCCCTGGACGCCAGCAAGAGGGTGATCATCATCTTCCACTGCGAGTTCTCTGTTGAGCGGGGGCCCAAAATGTGAGTGGTGGCACAGGGGGGCACACTGGGGTCTGCCAACCCCACGGGCACGCCCGGATCCCGGCACGGGGGTGATCCCGTGGATTTTCTCCGTGGCACAGGTGCAAGTTCCTGCGGGAGAGGGATCGGTCCTGCAACGAGTACCCCCAGCTGCACTACCCCGAGCTCTACGTCTTGAAGGGCGGATACCGGGAGTTCTTCTTTCAGTTCCCGGTGAGTCCCCTCCCCGTGTCCCCTCGGTGGCAGGGGGTCCGTGCCAAGAAGGAAGAACTGGCGGGATGAGGAGGGGCAGCTCTGGCTCTGAGCATCCTCGCTGCGATGGGAGGGGATCTCCAGGGCCGGGGGCTGCGCTGCGGGGGCTGACGGAGCCGTGGGTTTGCAGAGCCACTGCGAGCCCCGGGACTATCGGCCCATGGAGCACGCCGCGTTCAAGGAGGAGCTGCGCAAGTTCCGCGGGCAGAGCCGGCTCGCCCGGCGGGCGCTCCTCAACCGCGGGCGGGACCTGTGAGCGCCCGGGGGTCTCGCAGCCCCGTCGTGGGAACGCTGGAGCTGGGGTCATAGGAAGGGTTCCCTTGGCTGGGGATGGACCTCGGCTTGGTCCGGTTTGTTAGGATGGGTTTGGGGTGTTACTTTAGTGTTAAGATTGGTTTTGCGTTTGTTTGTTATAAATACTTTTGTGTTCGTTTGTTGTTATAAATATTTTTCTGTTTGTTTGTTGTTATAAATATTTTTGTGTTCGTTTGTTGTTAAAAATATTTTTGTGTCTGTTGTTATAAATATTTTTGAGTTTGTTCCATTGTCAGGATTGTTTGTTGCAGTCTCTGTTAATAAACTCCTATTGCAGGAGAACAAACCTGTGTTCTGAGCTCTCACTGCCCACACCAGGGTGCTGCAGGGGTGGGAGCCCTTGATCCGAGGCTGATGGGGGTTTGGGGACAGGAACAGCTGCTGGCAGGGGACAGGGCTGAGGTGATGGCTTCCTTGTGGGGCATGGTGACTTCCCCAGGGACAGGGTGGCCAGGGCAGGGGCAAGTGTTGGCCCCTTGGCTGCTGTTCCTGCATGGTGGGTTGGCAGCAGTATGGCCCTGGACCTCCATGGGACCCTCTTTCCTGAGCATGCTGGGCTTGGCAGGACACTTGGGGTGGTGACATCCCTCTCCCTGGGACCCCCACAGCCAGGATACTCTCTTTTCTCAGGGGGTCTCCTGAGCTTTGCAGCACTTCCAGGGCTGAGACACCCATTCCTGAGGGGAGCCTGGGCTCAGTAGGGCCCCCAGAACTGCGGCAGCCCCATTTTGGGGGTCAGGGCTCATCAGGACTCTCAGGACCATTAACCCCCCAAATTCTGAGACCCTCCTGGAGTGATTTCACCCCCTCTCTATGGGACCCCCACAGTAATGACACCCCTCTTGAGTGGGGCTGGGCTCATCAGGACCCCCAGGGCTTTAACACCTCATCCCCCTATCTGGGATCCCCAAAGCCATGTTATCTCTCTTTTCAGAGGGGTCTTCTGGCCTTTTCAGGACCCCCAGGGCTGTCACAATTCTTTTTTGGGGGACAGGGCTCGGTGGGACCCCAAGGGATGTGGGACCTTGGAGGGGTGGGTGTCCTTGACACGACGGTCCCCCATTCTCTCTCTGGCAAGTGGCCTCCCAGTGCCAAGTGCTTCAGTCACCCTTGGGGCACCCATCCTCCCCTCCACTTCCCTGGATTCCTGATGAGCTGATGTCACTCCAAGATGCCCATGGGGGGCTTTTCCATGTGCCCCCTTCCCCAGCCAGGTGACAGTGGCCTGCTTATTGGTGTTGGGCCTTGCCTTTGCTTTGGTTTGTGCCCCACGAGAGAATCCATCCGTGGCCAAAATCCCCCTGGCTCCTATCTGCACCTCCATGGCCCCATAGCCGTATCCTGCTCCATCCCAAATTGCCAATGGGCTCCTGGATCAGCTCCTGCCTCGTGGACAATCCTATTTTAAAAGTCTTAAAAGGAGGATTGGCACACACACGTGCAAAGAGGCGGGTCCTCTATTAAAGAAAACGTTGGGGGGGGGTGTGAGTAATAAGGGGGCTGTGGGGTGCCAGGAAGGCCACTTAATCTGCCCCAAAACTGAGTAGGTAAAGCAGAAAACAGCAATGCCAAATACCACTCACAAGAGCAAAACAAAGGACTGCACAAAATGGCAAAAACGAAGACCCTTTACTAAAATCACCTGCAATTTTAGTCTTTGTCAACTCCCCATTCAGCTCTTAAAATGTTTTAAGGCAGCAGTCGACAATACTTGAATAGCATAAAATGTCACGGGCGTGGTGCACAGCTCTCTCAGAATTCCTGTTTTATATATGAATAAATATATATATATATATATATAAATTCCCCATGAGCAGAAGGAAGTGGTGCTTTCTGGCATCTGTAGCTTCCAGCTGGATCTGCTCCTTACCCATGGGCAGATTCTTTTCCTCCAGGAACCTTTCCTCCAGGAGACGGGCATCAAAAGATCCCTCAGAGCTACAGACAACATCCTGCCTGGCACCCATGAGGTTTCACGAGAGACAGGTAAGGGAGGGATGTGAGATGGTCCCCGAGCTCCAGTGGGGTGGCTGGGAAAAGCAGCTCAGGAATTAAGATGAGATTATTGTCCTTCAAATGCTAATTTGTTCTCGAATGGTCATTAAGAAAATAATAATAGTAAAGACACCAAACGTAATACCTTTTAGGGACTCAAATGCCCTTTAAAGCAAGAAATTTAAACATTGTTCATGGCATCAAGTGCACAAAAAAGACTCAGAAGGAGAAGCCTATTTTTAAGCTATTAAAAGGAACATTTCTGGGTTTCTGAATCAAATATTTTAGCACAAAATGAAAGTTGAATTAAAAAAGAAAAAAACAACAAAACCAACCAAACAATCTGTGCAGTCAGTACCTCAAGTTTTAACCTTCAGTATTCTGTCTGATTAAACTCCAGAAGAAATTTAATTGAGGTTACATTTTAACCAGTGTGGAAAACAAATGTGGAAAATTTGTCTTGAAAGCTCTAAGTACAAATTAAACAAACAGGTAACCTTCCCTAGGCTTGTTTCAGGACTAAACCACAGATAAAACAGCATTCAATAAACCTGCATCAATTTCCAGGCTGCCCATCCACCTCCAGACTTTCCTGCAATTATATCTCTGGGTCAAGATGTTCTTTTTTTCCTGAAGTACAGGTTTGGCTCTAAAAGATGTCTCAAAAGCAGGCAAAAAAATCTGTTATCAGAGTGATACCAAGGATGCTGAGCACTTCTGCAGCCAGGGTGGGACTGCACATTTATTTGCTGCCCAATTCCAGTTTGTACTGAAGACTGGCCAAGCTGCTCACTCACCCGGAGTTTTAAAGGTTTCCAACCTGAAGGGTATACACGGTATATTAAATTTCTTTTTCTAAAGATGATGAACAATTTGACAAAATAAATTTACTGGTACAAAGCTCTAAACCAAAAACTTGCTATCATGTAGTAATGCCTTTCTTTACACAAGGAGAATAGTGGATGAACCTGAAGAAATCTTCTGGAATTCTTAAGTACTGCAGTCTGGAAATTTAGTAACTCCTCAGCATCTCTTCTGAGAAATGATCTGCATTCCCAGTAGTACTTGAAGCCCTGTGAGGCTGCTTCCCTGGGCAAATATAGTGCCCAGAAATAATTCCTACTGTATATGATTCATGTTTTCTAAGAAAAGCCTTGCTAACTTTTGAAACTCCCAGGAAAGCTAAAATAAGATGCAACACTGTTATTGGGCATGAAATATTTACCTTTATTGTTGCTTTCTTGGAAGTGCATCCATAAGAGCAATTTGCAAAACCTGCTTGTTTTGAAATACATCAGGTGTGCTCTGCTTGCTGACGCCTCTGTGTATGATCCGTGTTGCTGGATAGTGATGTTGTGCTAAATTTAACTTTTTTATCACTGAACAAAGAGAACCTATATATATATATATTTATTTATTTATTTATTTATTTATTTATAAATAATTATGCAGCTTTTCCAGGAAATCATTTTGCAGAACCACCCAAACAATTTTCCTTATGAAACGACACAGCTGATGCCATGGTAATGCAGACGACTTTTAAATAGACACGTTTCCATCTCTTCCAGATCTGAGAAAATAGCACCTGTAACTTCGAAGGTGTCATTTGCATGCACACTTTGGTCATTCACTCACATGGCAATCCTGTGTTACGTGTCATTTACATGCAAAATTCAAGGAGTAGGGTGGGACAAGCTCCTCTCCAGGCATGCAGGATACTTGTGCCATCTCTGGGAAAATGGAATGGAATTCCAAGGCACAAAGAGACAGCTACTTGTTGACCATTTTCCACTGCTCAAAACAAGTAAAGAGAAACAGACAGCTAATATTTGGACACTGCAGTGACATCTATACCACCAACCTTTGGTACTTACAGGACTTCCCTGAATTAGTCCACATTTTAGCTACATAGCCAAGGCCCCAAAATACATCTGAACTGCACTCTCAGAGAGCTGTGCTCTTAAAGCCATGATTAGCACAAGAACATTAGCATTAGAACCCATGGTGGCCAGGCTTTGACAGCGTGCTGCCTTTTCCCCCACGTCTTAAAAGAAAACAAATTAAAAGATACGTTGCTTGGATACATCTGCAGGCATGTTATGCGTGCACAGGAATTACTACGCAGCTGCAATCTTGCGTGATAATTTCACTTTGTAGCCGTTTCTCCTGTTTTGTGGCCACTAAACCATCTCCAGGGGGCAACAAGTGGACATTAAATAACTCACAAAAGCAGTGAATTAGTGGTCAATTCTTTGGAAGAGGTCTTACACTTTTGTTCAGCTTGAACTCATGGCAACTGAGGCACCTTCATGTAAGAGGAAGGGAAGGAAGGAAGGAAGGAAGGAAGGAAGGAAGGAAGGAAGGAAGGAAGGAAGGAAGGAAGGAAACCCAGTATATTCAATGAATTTCATAGAATATTCCTGAACTATTATTTTTTCTATAACTATTCCTGTAACTATTGTTATTTCACACACAATTAATCTACTGAGAGCTTCGTAAGAGCGCGTTATTTCCTTAATTGCCAATTAGGCAAGCACTTTAATCACAATCCAGTAATTGTGTTCTGTGTTTCACCATTTCTCTCAGAGACGCAAAAAATTGGAATATGGAAGTATTTCCCTACACCAGCTCTAGGGAGATCATTAAGTGATCACCCCTACAATTTTTAGGCTTCATTGACCTCTGGAGGTGACATTTCACAGAAAACTGTTCAAAGGAGTTGCAAAACAAGCGTGGTTGTTTATTTTTTCTTATTTCCCTCATAGAAAGCTACATTCCTTAATGTCATAAAGGTCACCTTAATGCATCACTAAGGCCATAACAGGAGAAGAAAATGTCTCTGGTAGAATGGGTAAACATCATAATAACAGTGATTTATTTTTATTTTCTCCTCTTCGCAAAGACATTTGCTACTGCTTCTCATGGGACAGCCATGGCAAACTACAAAAAATTTGCTTTTACTGCATGTGCAAGAGATGCAGATTGCAGGAGAAGTTTCTTTTTCAAAGTCATTGATTGCTTTTTCAGCTGAAGAAAATACATTTCTTCCTCTCAATAGCAGAGGAATTAATATTTTATGGTTAAATCTTGCTGTTTTCAGCCAGATGTCACTCTCAGCAATATGCTTCCAGACTGAAATATATATATATTTTTAGAGGAGTACTTATTAATGCTGAGAAATAAACAAAAAAATGATCAAAAGAAAGCTCCCAAATGAGAAACAGACCTCAATCAAGGAACTAGATTACTCTGTATTTATTGATAATAACAACAACAACAACAACAAAGATTCACATAAAATTCAACTACTTCTAGATTTAATTTCACAGAGAGGAAATACAAAATGATCAGGCATCAAGCAGCCCCTTTGATAATACAGAAACAAATCATATCAATTTTCATGTACACAGGGGAGAACACAAAAGCCTTATTTCTTGATTTATATACCATGAAGAAACATATGATACTGCTTTTTGGATTAGTTTGAATGGTTTAAATAATGGGCAGTTGCTCTTTCTTGTGCCAGCCAGAGGCTCCAAGCCCAGAAAAGGCCCTTTTTTAGGAAGATTAGCCAACAAACCCTTCCAACCCATAAAGTGCTTTCCTTACAGAGCCAAAAAGGGGATTGTTAAACTTTTCATGCTACAATGAAGCTGTCAAAGAGTCCAGGCTGACGTCGGTGATATGACTCACAGGAGCCTTAACATTTATTGAAATAAATTATGTCTGTAATTATAAAACCCCAGGAAAATAACACTGTTTCTATATACACAATTGTTTTGGTTGTTCTTATTATACTTATGACTTCAAAAATAATTTTTAACAGCACCTACTTAATGCATAAGGTCAATGAAACTGACCTGCTTGCTCAGATTTCTTATCCAAAATTATCCAAATTCCCTCACGCTCTGGAAAAGCTTGAGGAAAAGACTTCCTACACCCCTCCTGGAGCCATTTTGTGAGAGAAACAGAGCAGAGAACCACACTTCCAAGCCTCAGGCAGACAGCACTGGCAAGTTTCACAGGAGAGGCAAAAACCCTGCTGATAGCTCCCTCTTCTTCCCACCCTGCATGGCTTTGCACCTCTTCTGACACCCTTCTCATCACAGCGTGGGAGGTAACCAGGGCTTGAGCTCAGAACTTATTTCCAGGTTCCAGCTCGTGGGTTTTGTGTACATTCAGCTGCCAGCAGTGCCCCAGCACCCCAATTTTAGCTGCCGAGCAGCCTCCTACAATGGATGTTTATCATGAAATCGAGCATTTTCAGCTTGCATAGCTTAATTATATTAAATTACAATGCATTAGTAGGGTGTAGAGGAGCATTTTAGATGTGAAAATGGCTGTTTTCCATCAACGTGTTCTAATCCTTGGCAAAGTCTTGCCCACAGTGATCTTTAACCCTTTAAAAGCTGGGAGTAGTTGATGTTATATGCAAGGTGCACTTAGAAGAAAACCTGCTGTTTGTTCACAATCTGAAGGCACTGGTTAAATGTTAATTTATTACACAATCTGATGACCTGTTANATATCAAAACAGATTACCTTTCAATAAAGTAAGTGTTGCCACAACAGTTTGGCTGTCACACAACACGTTCCCTCACTTGTAATTATGAAGGACTATTCATTTAACTGTTCATTTATTTAGTATTTCGCTTGAAATACTACAAGCTTGGGTTTCTGGTCTACAAGTTCATTAGACCCCATGGTATCCATGGCACCTGCTTTGCTTTGGGTCTATGTCAAAGTAAGAAAACACCAAACCTGACTCTTTCTCCAGGAGTTTTCACAGCCTGTGCTACAGCTTCACTGGGCTTTCGTGCTCCCCAGCTGCCATAAAATAATGATAATATTATATCACGAAGTAATTTTTTATCACAGAGAAGTGTGTAACACAACAAGAAAGGGGTAATATGACTTACACTGCCACCCCTGTGAACCACACAACCACTGAATAGCCAGTAAAATCAACGAGTGTGATCAACGCGTCATCATAGTCCCGCTTTAAACACACTGCTGATTGACTAATTTTGACACAAAACCAGCATGACAGTCAATGCATATTCCCTGAAACTCACTGTGTGCTCATTTGAGAAGCCAGGAAGTGATTTTCATGGTGGGCTGTCAGCAAGAGGGTTTTCTCTGCAGGATGCTGTGCTCAGACCAGTGCTGACGAGCAAACTTTCTGTGTGGCACCCTCGTGCCAGCACAGCCAGGAGGGCACGGTTACAGAAGCCACCTGCAAAGGTTTTAGGCTGCCCACAGCTCCCCTCATGGGCCTGCAGCCACCCAGCGTTAGGCTCATCTCTGCAATAACCTCCATAAATAATTCCATTTGCTTCAACTTTGTGTGTCTTGACCCACACTTTTTCTTCTGGGATGCTCTTGGCCTGCTCTTTAATCTGTGCATGATCAGGAAACCAAACCAGGCCTGCTCGTTCGCTGCAGATCTTTGCAAATTGAGTTTTCTGGGACTGCTGGATCTCACTAGCAGCTCAGAGCTCATTAGGGAATCTAATTTAATGTCCTGGCAGTGTACAACTGCCTCCCACAGCATGCATGGATACATGGCAGTTCCTGGATTTGGAAGCCCCCCAGCAATGGTGCTCCCACTGTTCCAGCTGGAGACTGAGTCCAACTCTCTGAAAGGAAACAGTGACTTTTTTTTCCTCCTCTGGTTTCTCCTGCCAGAGCACACTGCTCTTTCGTTGTATCTGTTCCAGGCCTCTACCAAACCAGCAAAGGGCAGTTTGCCTCCTGAGAGCCCATGACATGAAATCTTTGACCAGAAAAAATAATCCCGAGTCAGTCTGCAGTCTTCAAAGGCACCTCCTGGAGCAGCTCCAGCTGGGGACACCCCTGTTCTGAGTGGGCTGGGCTGTGTGGCTCAGTGCTCCCTGGATGCAGACAGCCCAGGAGTGCTGCCAGAAGCCTGGTGAATAGAAGCTCATCTCTCCAGCCCAGAGTCAGGAGATGATCTCCCCAGGCTCCTGTCCTTGCCTCCTCCAGCTAGTGACCACAGTGAAGTTCCTGCAGCCAGACTTCCCTGCAAGAACTGGGAAGTTAAGGGGTCAGGTCCATCACCCACTGCTGCTTCCCTAAGAGGGGACACAAGCATGCACAACACTGCCTCCACAGAGGTGCAGAAATGTGACTTTCAACCCTTTTATAATTCTCTTCTTGTCCCCAGGCTCACACACCCCCAATTCTGCTTTTTGCCTCGTTCCAATCCCTGTAGTCCTGATTTTTTCTTTTCTTTGAACACACAGGAGGTCTTCATGCCACATGTAAAATTCAGTCTGTCCTCACCTTTCCACCTCTCTCTGTCATTTGTCGAGCTCGAGCCAGATATAAAATCTGTCTCACAGATTAAACATCACCTGAGAGAAAGGAAAAAAGGACTGGAAGCTGTCTCCAACTCCGGCTTGCCCTGATAGCAGATGGACAATATGTTGAAATCTCTGCCCTGCCTTTTACAAGATCAGTTGATGGCCACAGAGTTCTGCTGCTATTTTTAAAGCTTTTATCTCCTTGCTTTCTGCTGGCAACAGGGAAAGTGGATGTGTTGCTACCTCCTTGCAGATCCGTGCTGCTGTTCCTCTCTCTGTGGAGGAAACCAGGGGCACCACTCCCTACAAAATGTCATGGTGGGCTTTTTAATTGCTCTTGGTTCTGACCCCTTCAACAAGCAAAGTGGAGGGCAGAAATGCACTTTCAAGTACTTTCAACCATCTCACCTTAAAATTACTTGGACAAGGACTCTTCTGTAAGGTGGGTTTGAACTTCACTCTTCAAATACCATTAAGGTGGAGGTGGTAGATGCAGGGTCCCTTGTTAGCGCTGCACTTCCCACAAGACAACAAAACCATAAATAGAGGCAGCAATTTGTCTACATTTCATTCAGAGACAAAACCTTGACTCAGGTCTTCTGGGGATGTGGCAGAAGCCCTGGGATAATGCAGGTCATGGCAAAGCCAGTGAAAATGCTTGCAAATTCATGCCTTCCATCTCTGCCTGGTCTTTGCTCTTCAGACCTCTGGAAAAGTTGTCCAAATGTGCCCAACAACTTCTATCGGCTGGAGCAAAACTGCAGCTACTTCAGAAGAGGACATGCCCCCAGGAGGACCGGGTAAAAACACCACTAAATATCAATACCCGCCGGAGAAAAGCCAGTGACTCATCTGGCCAGCAAAGGGCAGGCTTTTCCAGCCGGGCACAGGCGAATCGCCTTCTCCTCCGGCCGCCCAGACTGACGGGGACACAGTGCCATCAGCTGGGCACTCGCAGCCACCGGCTCAGCGTATTCCCACCCGAAGGCAGGGGCTCCACACATCTTTTCCCCGGAGAAGCTCCTTGCGGGAGACAACAGCGCACGCAGAGCCCTGTGCCTGCCCTAGGTGAGCAGGGCAAGCCAGCCTGCAGCACAAAACCAGGATTAGGAGGTCTTGAGCCCATTAAGAGGACAGCAACTAATCCTCGCTGCGAAGGAGCTTTAGGGACCTTGTGTCCTGCAAGGTGCACCCTGCCATCCACCAGCACTCATTACCTGGAGGTTGCCATGTGTGCTGGTTTGGGCTGGGGTAGAGTTAATTTTCTTCAGAGTAGCTAGGCTACTGGACAGGACTGTGCTGAAAACAGTGCTGGTAACCCAGGGAGGTTTTTTAAACGGCTGAAGAACGATTGCACAGCATCGAGTCCTTTCCTGCTTCTCACAGTGCCCCACCAGCGAGGGGGTGCACAAGGATTTGGGAGGAAGCACAGCTGGGAGAGCTGATCCCAACTGACCACAGGGATATTCCAGACCATATGGTGTCGGGCTCAGCAGGCAGAGCTGGGGGGAGAAGGAGGAAGGGGGTGTGCTTGGAGTGGTGGCCTTTGTCCTTCCAAGCCACCTGAGATGAAGCCCAGGTTTCCTGGGGATGGCTGAACACCTGCCTGCCCACAGTGAATGAATTCCTTGCTTTGCTTGCCTCATGTGTGTGGTTTTTCTTTCCTCATTAAACTGTATTTATCTCATCCCATGGATTTTCTCACTTTTACCCTTCTAATTCCCTCCCCAATCCTGCTGGAGGGACAATGAGTGAGCAGCTGCATGGGGCTCGTTGCTGGCTGGGGTTAAATTGGTGACACCAGTGGTGGCCCTGGCCCTAGCAGCAGTCTGCCACAGAGACAAAAGCTTCTGCTCACAATTTGCTTTGGGAACCTCTTAAAAAGAAATGGGAGGTCCATGTGACAAGCTGGAGAAATAGCATTCCTTAATCTTTAATAGCCAGAGGAGTGCAGCTGACTGTATAGCCCAGCAAAGTGCAGACAGCCCTGAAAACCACATTAATTATGCTCCCTCTCTTCCAAACTGCAACTGGCCTCTCCACTGGAGTATGCCAGCACATCTCTCCCTGAAGAGGAGAGCTCTTATTTTCTCTTCTCCTCTTGCCTTCTGGTCCCTGAAAAAAACCAGGCAGCTGCAGACCCTTTTTCCCAGGAGTGCTTGCTGTTATGCCAGGTGAAAAAAACTCCATTCCTCTTCTTTTTCCCTCTTTTTGTTACCTCTGCTCCTCCGCAGTTTATCTCCTCACTGTCTGTCTCCTTTCTGCTGCTGGCTTGCTGCAGGGCTTCTCAAACCTGGTTTTAAAATGCAAAGCGACTTCTGGACTGCGTGGCTCTGGGCCAAGCCTTCACAGGCAGTGGCTAAGAAAATGTACTGATTTCCTGCTCTCTGAGCTTATTCCAACGGGTGCTTTGGCATGAGAGGAGCAACCTCAGAAACTGACGAAGTGATGTGATTTGAAGGACTCAGGCTTCAGCTTCAGGGGCGGGTGACTCCTGAGCCATGTACCTGTAGTGGGTCTTTTTGTTTCTGTCCAGCAGCTCTCCTGAACTCCTCTGGCTCTGCTTAATTGGAGCCATGTATGTGGGTATATCCTGTTTATACAGATACATCCTGTCTCCCGGAGAGTTTCTCGCTCTCTCTCTCTCTCAGGGGTTGTTGAGGGAACTTTCCAGCCTGAGCAGCCAGGAGGTTCTCTGGGAGTCACGCTCCCACTACCCAAGTCTTTAACTGCTGGGGCTGAAGCTGTTTTACAGCAGACAGTGAGAGACGTCAGAAAAGAAAGAAATTCACAGTAGTTAAGTGAAATTGAAGGCCAAACTCAGCTGAGGTGGGTCCATTTGAAATTTACCCACCAGAATCAGTAGAAGAAAAATGAAATTCACAGCAAGGCAGTGTCCCAGCCATGGCACAAGCCTTGCCAAAGCACACGGCAATGGATGGCATGAGCAGAACTGATTTTCCTGGGCTTGGATATTCCCTTTTATCACTCCCACAGCTCATGTAATTTAATGCCAGGACAATTTTCTAGGATGGAGGATGGCTGTTTTCTCTCAGTTTTGGCTACCATGAACTCTGTATCAACCTGTGGCACTGAAGGGTTGTTTTCTGCAGGCTTGGACGGACCCAAAATATGCACCACCTATTTCCACATGCAGTTTCTGTTTGCTCCACTGATCTGGACAAGACTGTGACCCAAGGCACAGCTGCAAGTGTCTCTGTGATACTCCTGGTGCCATGGCATGGAGTGGGAGCCGGGAAGTTCAAAAGTTTGTCTCAAAAGAGGAATACACTCAGACAAAGGAGCTGACTTAAAATACGGGTGTGAAACGGTGTGTGGCGTACAAGGGAAAGTCATGCATGGTAGCAGTTTCAAGAGTATGAAACCTAGGGACATGGAAACTGGAAGTGGGAGAGAAAAGAAATGTAGAATTTAACAGTGAAAGGTATTCTGGAGAGCACAAGGTGTCTAAGTGATTAGCTTAGATATGGTTCTCTGTCACTTCTGGAATTTTTTTAAGCTTTAAATTTTGCAAGAACATGAGGAGTATCAGGAGCACGTACAGGTGTTTTCAACAAACCCACAAAATTAATCTGCATGGGGCAGGATCTTTAAGTCCTCTGGAAGAGGCTGTGGTTCATCACCAGGTCAGAAATACTCTCCTCCAGGAGCTTCGGGGCTCCTGTGGGGCAGCCTGCCCTGCATCCATTGCCTTCCCAGCTAGCTGTGCTTACAGGAATCAGGTTTCTACTCAGGCAAACAGCAAAACTTCCAAATCCAAGGGCTCTGACTGATAAAGGAGGTGCTCCATGCCACATTTCTTTTTTTTTCTTACACTCTCTTCCCCTCAG
Source organism: Dicrurus megarhynchus (assembly GCA_013399195.1). NCBI lineage: Eukaryota > Metazoa > Chordata > Aves > Passeriformes > Dicruridae > Dicrurus > Dicrurus megarhynchus. The sequence goes on along the minus strand of VXAD01011231.1, from coordinate 827,923 downwards.
AAATACCCAAAGCTTGAACTCCAGGCTGCAGGGAGCAGCGGGGAGAGAGCCAGCACAGCCACTCTGCTACCTGGTACAGGATGTGTCCGTAATGGATTCAGAGTCCAAGTTTTTCTGTCACATTGATGATGCCAAGCTGGAGTTGGGGAGAAAAGTATTTCATCACACCTATCCTGATTTATTATGTACTAAATGACAATGGTGTCATTTTACATCAATCTCACTAAACTCCTTTCCTCCTTCCTTGCAATTCAGTGCTACCAGAGACAGATTTACCACTGACTTACAGTGCTTTAAATGATAAAAATACTATTTTTATCATCTGACCCTCATTTGACACCATATTTATAGTGGGCATGAAGGTAGCACTAAATGAAGAGCAATTAAAGCCAGAGAGTTTGGGGTTTTTTTGTCTCACCCCATAGGCTTTCTCACTTTTACTCTTCTGATTCTCTTCCCCCATCCAGCTGGTGTGGCAGTGAGTGTGTGGTTGTGTGATGGTTGGTTGCCAGCTGGGGTTAAACTACAGTATGTGTATAAAACCAGAAATGCAGTGGATTTAAAAGGGAATTCCAGGGGAGTGAAATCAGTTGCTCAAGTTGCAGAACACAGTTTACTCTCCTCCCTTTCTAATTGGAAGAAATAAGAAAGAATTTTCATGAGAAAATTAATAAAAAAATCAAAGCTCTGTTATGCTCAGTACACGCACATAAAACACAGCTCTTATCACAAAGCCATGCTTGTGTGCAGATTTTAATTTTAAATAGGTGCAGAGCCTACTGTAGAAACAATAAAGCAGATTTGATAGTCACAGCCTTCTCTGCGTGTACATAAATAAAACCTTACTGTGTCTCCTTCAGCGCAATGACTGATTCAGAGAACTGAGGGAAAGCCTGTTTTCCTCTGCCCACTGTCTTCTGTTCCTGCTGTGCAACAGAACCTTCTGACAGAGGCAGCAGAAGCTGCTGGTGGGGAGAAGGGAACCTCACAAATCTTATTTTCTTGAGGCACGATAGGAACGCCGCGTTAATTACATTCAAAGACCACGAGCTGCCAGCAGACCGGCTTCTGAGGCTTTGCGGCTGTTCGTCGAGGTAATGAAGTGATAAACAAGCACTGTCACGGTCTCTCGGCCCACCCACGGTGACTCCCTGCTGTGCAGCTCAGCCATTTTCAGGTAGTTCGATGGCAGGGAAGCCGGGGAGGTCTTTATTGTTGTCGGATTATTTCGTGTCCCGCATACGGAGGCTTCTCTGCCGCTCCGCCGATCTTCCTGCCAGTGGCTGTTTGTGCTGGCGGCTCCCGACCGCCTCAAAACAGGGGGAAAAAAATAGGGGACAAACAGGGAAAAAAACAAGTAAGGAATGGTGCATCAAGAAAAGCCTGCACCTGATGCCTTAAGAGGCCTCCTAGACACAGAGACTAGACAGAGTAAGGGAATAAAGGTCGGTATTTATTTGAAAGGCCTTCAAGGTACGCCCTGGGGAGCCAGAGGTTATTGCCAAGATGGACCCCAAGATGGACAACAGGTCACAAGTTCTTCACACTTCTATAGGTTTGGTTCATTTGCATATCAGGGTTAATTCTCCAATTAAAGCTTCAGTTTAATGATGTAATTTCCCTAAGCTTGCCCCCCCCTTTTAGAGTTTGTAAACCCCCTTTGGTTTACACATTTTGGGCCTAGGACGGTCTGAATGTCCTCGGAGAGCAGGCCTGGAGAGGCTTTGTTATGTCTAACTAGCATGAGAGAGCAAAAATTAACAAGAAACTTCAGAGTTACACACTAAGCAGTACAGGATTTGAAAACTATAAAAGTCAAAACCTAAGGCATCACACCAGTGAAGACCCACTCCTCCTTGCTCAGTCCTGGCTTTGTCCGCTTACAGACCCTCACAAACACGGGGGGGCTCCAGGTCGACGGTGGGAGTGAGTGGCCTCATGGGGTTGGTTTAACCACCCCCAAAAAAGTGCTTTCCAAAGTCACAGGGACCTGGAGCTGCACAAGGAGAGGGGTTAGTTGGTGCCAGAGCCACGCTGAGTTGCACATAAGCAGCTCCAATGTCTGTAGCAGTCGCCACGGGGTCCAGCCCTTCTGAGAGCCAGCACAAAGAAAATTTACTGTGTCATAAAGGCCTTCTTCCTACCTTGTTATTTGGTTAGCTTGGTTTCTCAGACAGTTTTTGTATCATTTTTAACTGCTTCCAAACCTTCTTCCATACAGAAATGTAACAACTTCTACCTCCTCCTCTCATATCCCATAGATCTATCTAGCACTGCAAATATATAGAAGTGCTGTGGTCCAGCTATTGTTTGAAGAAAATACAACAACAGCTTTATCTTATGCCTGGAGCAGCAAGAATAGAATGTTAATATTCTTTCTCTTGTGACTTTCAAGATATTAAGAGCTTTTAGGAGGTAGTAAGAGCTTTTAGGAGGTAGCCAGGTAAGGCTAAATCTTGGTTTATGCTTCAGGTGTTAAGCCTAAGGAAGTGCTGTGTTTAGTGGCAGAACAAAACTTCTCTGGGGAAAAATCATTCCTTAAATCTAACCTTTGTTTTAAAGAAAAATTTGACGAACAGATGCATCTAATTCACCATCCTGCATGGAGACAGATTAAATGCAACTTCTGTGATTGCCCAAGTTGGTCCATTACTGTTTTAGGGGCCTGAAGAATTTCTTCCTCCTTCAACTTCTTGCCATTGTTTCCTTTGGGTCTTCTGTCTGTGACATTTCTTTTTGGCCTAAAATATGCTAAGAGTGTTAACTTTGACAATATTCTTTATCCCCTCTAGCACCACCATCTGTGCCAGGGCCTCACCACCCTCAGAGGGAAGAATTTTCTTCCCAACACCTAATCTAACTAACCCAGCTCTCTGCCAATATGAAGCCATTCCCCTTGTCCTGTCACTCTAGGTCCTTTTAAATTGTCTCTCTCCATCTTTCTTGTCGGCTCCCTCAGGTATTGGAATTGAAATTAGGTTTCCCCAGAGCCTTCTCCTCTCCAGGCTGAACAATCCCAATTCTCTCAGCCTTTTCTTGTGTCAGATGTGCCCCATCCCTCTGATCACCTTGGTGGCTCTCCTGTTAACTTGTGTCCACAAGAGTGCTGAAGGAACCCACAAAACTGTGGAAGTATTTCTCGATGGTGGCACTTCCCCTGGATTTGCGGCTTCAAAAGAAGAAAGCATGTAGGAAGATGTGTGGTTGAATCTTCCCACATAATCCAGACCTGGAACTAAGATGTGTGCCCACAACTTCAGAAATCAATGTAACCACCCACCCCAAGACACTGCAGAGGGTTTCAGTGTTGCTGGTACCCTGAGTGTCTGACCACAGGCACTACTTCTGACCCACCTGCCTCCCAGGCCAAGAGATGGAAAGTCCCTTTGGATTTTAGTATTTTATTTCTAAACTGTTTGGGGAAACCCTTGATTCATGGGCTCATGCTCATGGTCAGTGTCCTCACCTCTGGTCAGCCTGAGGTGTGGCATGGCCACACACGATTTTCCTTCCTCTTCTTCCGACTGGTTTAAAATTGAACCTACCAGCCCGGGCTGTGGGTGTTAATTGGAAAAATTAAGACATCAGGTACCTGGAAGACACCAAGAATGTTCAAACCACAGCCAAGGCCCAGTCTGGTGCCTGTTGATGCAGTCCCAGGAGATCTCTGGATGGAGCCGGGAAGACTGGAGCAATGCTTCTGCATCCTCTTGCCCTGGACTTGTGCAGTGCTGCCAATGGGGAAGGCACAGCCACAGTGGGAGAGGACTCACAGAGGCAGAGATGGCTTTAGAGAAGCATCCTTTGCCACCTTCACTGTCAGGGGGCAAATTCTCCCTGCGGTGATGAAATTCCACACTGGAAGTGGGCTCCTGTCGCTGTGTCCATGCCAAAAGCGCTGCATTTTAATTCCAGCACAGTGCTCAGAGCTGCCAGAAAACCATCACACTGCACTTCAGCCCAGTGGCTGCATCTCTGCCAAATGCCATCACCATGAAATTACTATTACTTTCCAACACCAGAGCATTGGGGGAAAAAAAACCTTCCTAAGATTGGATTAGTGAGCCGTGATGTAAAGCAAAGCTGCCTCACAGGACATCCAGCCTCACCCAAACATCATGGAATGATGTCCAGAGAAGGGAACGGAGCTGGGGAAGGGTCTGGAGCAGCAGGAGCGGCTGAGGGAGCTGGGAAAGGGGCTCAGCCTGGAGAAAAGGAGGCTCAGGGGGGACCCTGTGGTTCTGCACAACTCCCTGACAGGAGGGGGCAGCCGGGGCGGGGTTGGTCTCTGCTCCCACGTCCAACTGGACTGTCCAATGCAGGGACACTTGGAGCAGGTGAGACAGGAACATGTCCAGATGGGGTTTGAATGTCTTCAGAGAGGCAGCCCTCCACAAAAGTTTGGAAAAAGATGGCGTTATAGATGCAGAATATGTCAGAAGATCTCCTAGGCAACTTCCAAACTTGGTCACTTATGGCATGAGCATTTCAAGCTCTGGGCAAAGGTAAGTTGTTTTGCACAGTAATTTCTTGCACAGCCGACTATCATTGTTTCCTGTGTTTAATGGTTCTCCGTGAGCACAATTTTGACAGCCTTTTCTACGCCACAATTATTATCTTATGTCTCTTCTTTCACCTTTAAATAATTTCCTGCACTTAAGCATCATTATTCCTTCAGTTGCACAATTATGTCACCCTCTTAAAAATCCGTGCTATATTTGGGCAAGAAGAATACACAGTTGGATGCATCCATCCTGTTTTTTTTTTTTTTAAATTTCCTTTTAAACCAAAAATAACAAATAATGAAAGGAATAAACGCCCACAAAGCCTCGGTATTGTCCTATTACACAGGAGTCACGGAGACACCAGGTCAAAAGTAGCTTCTCCAACAAAATCGCTGGAGGAGGTTAAAAGGAATGTCGGTGGGGGAGCTGTTCAGTGCCCTCCACCCTCGGTGGGAAAGTTGGGGTGGAATTTCTGGTGCCAAGCTGATGTCACCGGGCACCACCAAAAGCAGTCTGGAGGTATTTATAGCCACTGCAGGTATTTATACGCATTGCCGAGATGCCCTCTCAGGGCGAACGGACCAGCACGACCCCCCCGCCACCCATCCCCGCGGTGGGGCCGGGACTCGAACCCGCGGCATCCGGGGGCGCGGCGGGCGCGCAGGCGCGCGCAGGCCCGGTACGGGCGGGGCGGGGCGGCGCGGGCCCTNGCCGGGCCTGCCGCGCCCTGCCCGCCGACATGGACGAGGAGAGGGTGAGTCCCCGCGGGGCAGGGGCTGCGGGCCGCCCGGGAGCCCGGCGGGGCGTTTCCCCGGCGCTCGGCCTGGGAAGAGGGGCTGTGCGGGAGGGCGGCGGCGTTGCGGGGGAGGGATGCTGGCGGAGTTCTGGGGGGACCCCGAGTCCGCTTCCCTCCTGGATGTGTCTCTCTCTTTTTGGGGGCATTCCAAGCCCACCTGGCTGTGTTCCTGTGTTACCTGCTCCGGGTGAGCCTGCTTTGCTGGGGGGGTTGGACTGGGTGATGCCCGGAGGTCCCTTCCAGCCCTGCGTATTCCGCGGTTCTGGAATTAAGTGCTCCAGTGGTTGAGAAGCTCTTCCAGCCTGTGTATTCCTGTCGTAAGTAATTATGGTGCGTGCGTAAGCCCTTCTGTTTGCCGTTGATGTAATCTAGTGTCGAGGGAAAATAATGCATAAAAGGGTTTTGTAGGGGATTTTTTTGTTGTTTTCTTCTTTTTTCTCTCTTTTTTATTTTCTTTCTTTTTTTTCTTTCCTTTTTTTTTTTTTCCTCCTTCTTCTTTTT
>VXAD01011231.1:799624-822088 GCA_013399195.1 Dicrurus megarhynchus | reverse complement strand
TTTTTTTTTTTTTTTTTTTTTTAATTCCCTCATTCCCTTGCTTGCCATCAGACCCTTCGGGGAACTCACTGAGGAGCAGAGATGTGCCCACCCAAGCGTTGGGGCTTTCTAGAGCAGATACCCCCCCTCCCCTGCAAAAAGTTGTGACTCAGCCTCTTGCCTTCCAGTCCATCAGTGCAAAAGGGCTCCTCTTACTGTGTTCTGTGGACACTGTGCTTTCGTCAGCTTGGGAACGGGTTTGTGCGTGTGGGGCCTGAGTAACTTAGTGCTGGATAATGGCTTGAAATTTACAGATCGGTGTAATTTTGTCGTGCTAAAGCCGAGCCTCAGCGCTGTAGGAGTTAGTGGGAAGTCACTGAGGAAATTAACTCTATCCCAGCCACAACAGAATCTGGTGTGAGTTCACAGGTGGCAGCCCAAGGCTTCAGCAAATCCAGCTCCTCATCCTAAGCCAGCAACACCCTATATCATAAAATATTGTAACTCTGCATACCTTATTTTACGTAAAACTTATTTATGCTAAGCAGCTAATATCTCTGAAGGTGTGCTTTGGAAGGTGAGATGTGAAATGCCATAAAAAGTGTGCTTCTGGTAGAAACTCTGTGAGTTTGGGTCTGTCTGCCTTTGCCTGCTGTGTGTGAGATTTGTCCCTCTGGGGGAGGAGTAAATGAGGGCTGCCCCTGTTGTGGGTGCTCTAGGTGGATGTTTCTGAGCGGGGTCATTGATCGTGTTTGAATTCCAGAGGTTCTGAGTACAGCAGTAAAACTGCAGTGGGTCTTGTATTTTACAGTGCTTTCTCTACCAAGAGTTAATTTGCAAATGTCACCTGTACTGTACGAAGTTTTCCTTCAAACTCTGGCAACTTCACTGTGTTGACAAGTGCAGGAGATTAAATTAGTGAGGGCTAAGTAAGCGTGTCCTCCTTGAAATTTGATCTGGATATGAAGGTTATAACATCTCATGATTTTGTCCTAGGCCCAGCACTGCTTCAGGAACTGCTCTGCTTGCAGTCAGCTCCTGAGCCTTCCTTCAGTATGATCTTGAGCAAGTTTGTAACTCGCTTCTTATACAGAACTGCTGTGATTGTTTAGTTTATCAAAATTTAGTTTTTATGAGGTGCCTGTCTGCTTCAAGAGGTGCCATGTCATGTTAGTTGCTTGCTATTCCAAGGTGAGTGTTTTGTTTTTATCCACCCAGCAAGACTACAGACTACATGTTGTAGGGCTTCCCATCCTTTGTCCTATCCTTTTTTACTCTTTATCCTTTGCTCATCCACAGTCTTGCTTTACCAAAAGGGAAGAGCAGCATGAAGCTCACTGACAGCAGCAAAAATTGCCTCTGTAATAAACATTTCACAATGCTTTGAAAATCCATTCGAAACTGACCTCACATAGAGGTCAGAGAAAGCTCAGAGAAAATTACTTGTAATAGAATTCTGTGAAATACTGCATTCATCAGTGGGCAATAGAGTTGAATGTCCTTTAGTGCAGAAATACCAAGAAGCTTTGCTGGGCTTAGTGCTGTTGAAATTCTTTTATGAACTAATGTAGAATGTAGGCCTCATCTGCTGCTTACACTGGTAATTTTTCTAGAACCCTTTGTTCCGTGAAATTATACTGATTTCTCAGAAACTCCCCTTGAAGGAAGAAATGGCAACATTGCAGCATGTTTTTAGTTTGGTATGTATGGTATGGCTGGAAGGCAATCTATGTACTGCATATTAGTATTAGAAAATTATGGTGGAAAATAGAGTAGGATAGTGGTTCCTAAAAGCCGCCTTTTTTGTTGTGGTGGTTTGTGCATTTGGTGCTTTAGAAAAATTCTGTCTGCTCTTGGTGGATGCTTTTAAAGGGCATTCAAACTCTTTAAAATTTCACCAAACCTGGTTGAATTTCTTAACGGAGGAATTGGCAGCATACCAACCCACATTTAGTCAGTTAAATGTAACTTTAGCTGAAGATCTTGTTTAACAGCTGGCCTCCAGTCGCTGCCGTGTGTTTGGCTGTGTAAAGGCCTTTTAGATGTTCTTCACATGTAGCTATTTTCCTCTAATCATGATTTAGCTATAAAACTAAGCAGCGTTGTTCAGCACTACACACAAGAACACTTTTCCCCCATGTGTTGCAGCTGAGTAAGCCCTAAGATCCGTGCTGAAAGAGGATTGTGAGTTTTCTGTGTTCATCCAAATTGACAGTTGTGCTCATAGGATCTAAGGCTTATCTCCAGGCTATCTGGCCTGTGAAAACAATTGCCTCTGGTCAGTAGTGAATGCAGAAGCAGCTGGCTGGACAATGGCTATTCATCTGGCATTCTGATGTGTACAAAATTGCCTTCAAACGTTCTCAGTTTTCACCAGACGAGGAAAAGGTTCGGTAATGAAGTGGTCAAGATTTCCTCTGCCTCTGTCTCTGAAAGAAGCCAAGGTCTTGTTTCTGTTGCCCCGGAGTCCAGACCTGAGTCATTGCTGTCTGGCCTGTTACATCTGTATGTAACGTCATCAACACCTGTGGTAAAAGCACTAAAATTGGTTTTTTCTACTCGTGGTTTAACTTCCTGAGTATGACACTATTAAACAGGAAGGGGTTTGGAATACCCATGCATACCTCATTGCAGATTTGTTGGGAACTGCCCAGGAGGGGATCAGAAGAAGGAGGAAGGAGCAGAGCTTAGGACTAGTGGAGAAGTTCCTTAAATCTGATGTAGTGTTGAGGTTCACTGTGGGTGTTGTGAAAGGATAAAATATTTTTCTTTCTTTTTAGCAAACAAATGTGATCTAGGTAGTACATGGTTATTAAGAAATTGCTTCTGGAAGGGTCCTCTGCAATCTCTTTGGTAGTCTGGCTGTTTCTAAAGTGTGTTTATTATCTCTCTGTGCCTTGGTTTCCTAAATTTCATCAAGTTACAATGTTAGAATGAGCAATTGAAACTGTAGGTCAGCTGATTAATAATGTATTAATTAAGACAGTATTTGCCTGTCTTTTTAGAGTTAGATTTGCTTCTAAAACTTCTTATCAGCCAGCCTGAATTAAATTACAGAAAATTCTTAGTTAACTCCTCGTCCTTTATTTTTACGTAGATATGCTGATATGCTTTAATAATACAACTTGACTTAAAATTCTTTAATAATAACAACTTGACTTAATTTTAAGTACCAAGCATTGATGTGTTTTTGCCAAATTCTTAGAATATGTGGCTGGCTGCTCAACTGAATTAGACTTGGCGGTCTTATTTAATTTAAAATAAGTTTTGATGTACTTTAGTTTTGCTGTCCTGATATATGTTTTGTAAGCTGAATCTACTGCTTTTTAACAGCTGGAATGCATGTCACTGAAATAACCTTGATTCTCTTTCTCAGCTGTCAGTAAGCTTTCCTCTTTGAGGTCACTTTTAATTTGAATATAGAAATTACCCAAAATATTTTCCCACTTGTAGAATAAGTTTACAAATTGCTTTTACCGATTTATACTGTATATAGAATAAACTGTCGGTGTGGTTATTTCACACTAGCTTCTTTTGATGAGAGGAAATCTTAACTTTTCTTCTGGCTTTCCTTTTACCAGCTTTTAAAATTTTCTTTATTGGTTCTCTGTTTGACTGCACAAGCACCAGCGTTCTCATCTGGAGAAGCTTTGTGGTGCCAGTGGGTGTTTTGGTACAGGTGACTTGTGTAGAAAAACATGTGAAGCAGTGGGGTATCTTAAAGCAGGTTCTTGATTTCTCTCTAACTAACACCTGGAGATCTTTAATTTGGTGGAATACTTCCTAGAGCTTTAATATCCTTTCTCCGTCCTGAGAAAATGCTTTTCCTGATCCTGTCAGAACTGAATTTGCTGCAGCTGGAATGTCTGTGATGGATTTTCATGTATGTTGGAATGATGATGATTTTAAAAAACTGCAGGACAGTTTTACAACTTCTCTCGCTTGTTTTTGTAATTCTAGGAGACTCTGCAAAGGATTGTCAGTACTCTAGTGAACAAAAATGATGAAATTCACAACTTCATTGACATGCTGAACCATACAATATCAAATGTTCAGGTATTTGTATTAAGGTTCATAGCTTGAATCTGAGAGGGGGGCACCTTTGCACTTTTGTCAGTCTCAGACTGGGTAGTGTCTAAAGGATGGGCTGTAAGAGTCAAGTTCAAAATACATCTTCATGTTAGAACTAGATAGAAAAACGTTTTATTTTTTAGGTCCATCTCTAGATGGAAGGTGTGGTGGTCTTGTGTTTTCTGTGAAAAGCTTTTGTAGAACTTCATTTGTGTGGGTGAGAGAATCTTCAGTCTGATGTGAGGTCTGAAACTCTCATTAGTGGGAAATAGTCTGTATTTTCAGACTTCTGCTCTGTTTGGCAGACTGAAAAATGGTACTTGAGAGGAAATTCTTCCCTCTTTCTCTTTTCAGCAGTTTCAAATTGTTGGGCTCAAGTTTAGAGTTAGACCTAAATCTTAGAGCATCTGCGTGGGGTGAGGTTTAGGTTCCCTTAGCCTGTCAGTCAGCCCAAAGTTTTTTCATCCCAAAGCTGAGCCAGGTTGGCTGCAGAAATGGAAATTATCCAGCAGATCTTTAAACTGCCTTCTTGAGTGCAGTTTTTAGTATCAAATGAAATAATTTGATTTGGAACTAGGTAACTTCCTCCTTCCAAACATCCAGCAATCCATATACAATTGTGAGAGGGAGATCAAGGCTTTTGGCGTGGAGCAAAGTTGCCAAGTGTGCTGGTTCTGTGCAGTTTTGAGTATCGTGGAATTTTCACAGGTCTCAGCATTCAGTGTCCTGATGTAGAGCCTGCTTAAGAGACTGTTCCATCATTCCTGATGTTTTTTTTCCTTTTTGATAAGATGAGAAGCAGTCACAAGGTACCCAGTGGTCATGGCAAAACGTGTGGGGAGTAATGTGACTTACAATGTCTTTGCATTGTTTCCAGTGTAAACAGCATTTTCAGTTCTCCTCTCAGGTAAACTCTTCTAAAGCCATCAGCGAGCTCGATGAGGAGTTTGATGGTCTGTATTCTGTACTGCATGAGATGAAGGGGAGCATGGCCAACACTATTCAGCAAGAAGAGGCTCATAAAATTCAAGTTCTGCAGGTAAATAAATAACTCCTTCTGAAAAATTTTGCAGCTGCATAGAAGCATTTTTAAACTTTCTCTGTTCCTGTTATGCTATCCCCATTTGTTACACAGCAATATTGATTTTTCAGGATTGTCTTGTGACAGTTCCAGAGCTGGTAAAGTCACTGCCTTTTTCAAGGCTGTTGTCACACTGTCATTCAGTGATGAAGTGCAGTCCTGTAAATAGACACTGTAGTGCACATGAGTGTAAGTGTTTATTTCTCTGCTTTCTGAAACCCTGATGCTGGGGGAAGCAGGGCATTGAAATTAAATCTGGCTTTTAAGTCAGACTTCAGCTTCTTCCCCCTTGGAGTTGTGGGATGTGCCAAGTATCACTGTGCACTTGCCAAGCAGAGTGAAGTTAGGGCACTGTCAGAGGCCTTGGTTATGTAAGGGAGTAAGTTGTCACAAATGCATAACAAATCTGTGTAGTTCCTGGGACTGGTGCTTCACAAACCGGTGTTTTAATGGGAGTACATCAAATTATTCTTCCTGTTTTTGCTCCAGGATCAGCTGAGCCAGTGCAGCCGTGCCCTGGAGAGCTCAGAAGAGCTGCTGGAACTTGCTGTGCAGTCGCTGGACATAAAGAACCCTGTGGAACTCTTAGAGGTAGAAAATATTGACTGGATGTGTGTGAGGCAGGTGTTGGCATCTGTCTGAATTTGAAATATCCCTTGCATTACTCTGCTGGACACTGCAAACTTACCAGGTGCACTTAGAGTGAGGATAGAGAGGTATCTAAAAATACAGTAATTGCTCTGCTGAAAAAGCCAAGTTAAGCACTGTAGTCCTGATTTTTTATGCAATTTCTGATAAAAGACATTGGGTTTTCTCCTTAGTTAGGGTCGGGGGGAGGGCATACAATGCCTTCTCCTGGACAATTGTTAAGCAAACTTACATGGATGACCCCAGAAAGTCAGGGTGAAATGACATGTATCCAACTGGAAGAATATACTTGTAAATTAAGGAAACAGTTCCACATATACACTGAATCAGTACACTAATGCTTGCTACAGTAATCCTGGTGGTAGCAGCGGGATCAGCCACACTAAATCCAAGGCCCAGCTTTTTTTCTCTCTACGTTTTAATGGGAACAAGCACACAAATCAGTTTAAAAGAGTGAGGGGGAAAGCTGTTTTCCTGTGTCAGTTTTACCTTTTGGCTGCATGTTTGTGTGCTGTTGTGCTTTCTGGGTGTCAGCTTTGATTTATTTGCTTTGAAGAGCAGCAATTCCTAAACACTGTTTTTTCTTCAGCTGGAGCTGTCCTTTCTGTCTTGCAGCAAATAATTAAGTTAGCTCTTGAAGGCTGTGCAAAATGCAGCTTTGACTTTCTTGGAAGTTGTTCTATTTCAGATCTCTCTAATGCTTTTTTTCCGATGAAATACACCAGGGAAAGCTGTCTGAACATTTGCTGGGGGGAAACCTCTTCAGATTTGGAGTCTGAAGCTTAAGATACTGAAATCCAATTCAATGAGCTCTAATATGTAGGATTTGATACTGGTATTACACTTGTGCATTTGGGGATGACATTTTAAGGTAATATTGCCTTGGCTATTAGGCAGCTAATTCTATTGCTCTGCTGCTAGGAATAGCAAGTGTTCCTGAAGGGGCATCTCCAGCCCTGACTCCTGTATTGGCACAGATTTTCTTTGGATACTCCAGTAAATCAGTTCAAGAGCAACTAGCATAAGATTATTTTTAGATTTTTTTTCTATGTGGGTTTTTTTTGTTTTGTTTTGTTTTTCTTTTGTGGATTTTACTCTCTGATTTGATTTACCTGGAAGTCAAAAGAACATGAGTGGAAGATTGCAGGAGGGTTCAGTGGTTAGGTAGGATGTGATCAGACACTGCTGAGCAGCTCCTCTGGGGTGGGCTGATCCTTTTCTGTCAGTAGCCTAGAAACGAGCTAAAGTCAATGAATTTAAGCTGGGACTGTCTTGCAGAAGATGTTGAGTCCTGGCTACCACATATTTTACAAGACATGGAGATTAAACCCAAGGATTTTGTTGTGAAGTAGCTCTGTTTTATCTATAGTTGTCATGTAGGAAAATCAGTCAGTAGTTCCTACAATAACTTTGTTTTGAGGTAAAGTAAAGTTACCTCTTAAGGTAAATTATTTCTAAACACTTGGAGTGTGCTTCCCACTTTATGAATATATGATTTGTAGCAGCGACAGCCTGATTTCCTCTATTTTTTTCAGTGTGATTTGTATTTAGTGAAAAATTGGGAAGTTCTCCACTTTCGACTTCAAACTGGGAAGCTGCCTGATGATTCTTGTCCCTTTGAAAGGGAAAATAATTCAGCTGAATGAGCAGCTGGATCAAGGAGCAATGGTAACTCCAAGCATGGATGCAGCAGACACAACCAAGCCCTCACTACTTCAAACAATAACCTTTTGTCTTAGGTTTGCAGCTCCTTTTGGTGAAGGAGAGGGTTTTTTGTCTTTCCACATGCCAGTTGATGTTTATCTTTTAGATGTCATCACTTCTGCATCTGCTTCAGCGTTATCATTTGAGAAGACCTACTTGCTGTCACTTGTGAATGCTGACATACAGAGAGAGTCTTTTATTATACTTTTCCAACCGTGCTTCCTAACTTTCAGAGGAAAAGTTAGAACAAATCCTATCTTTTCTTATTTTTCAGGGCATGCATCCTGTGATATGTAGTTCAGCAAGTCAGGCATGGTTACTTGCCACTAATAAGCACTTCTTAGTTCCAAAAAAAACCATGGCAGTTAAATGTTTTTGACTTGGTTCTGTAGCTCTTTTAAAAAGCCATGGAGAGTAACTGAGAGAAATCTGAAAATACAAAGTCACACTCAGAAAGTTGAGTAATTTGGGATTGGTTTGGTGTGGTTCTGGAAACCAGGTTTGTTTTTTTCCCCAGATGTTACAGTGTTGCTGTGCTAACCCAGGCTATTAACATGCTTCATGGGACAGAAAGGAATTTTTTTTGAGTAATTTTTTACTCAAAAAAGGAATATTTTGAGGAAAATCTTAAAACTTGTTTTGAACTTCAGCTCTGAGCAATGCAGCAGAGATTGTTCTCGGCCTTCTTGCATGTTACTGCCATTGATACTTGCATGGAAATACTAACTACTTTCTCTCTCTTCTCCCTGACATGCATCAAGGCTGCCAGACAGATCAAAGATAGGTACAGTACAAAATCTATCACTTTTATGTCTTTGGATTAATCTTATCCTTGAAAATGCATTTACTCTGAAAGGGCCATAGTCAGCTTTAATCAAATTCATTGACTCTTTCCTAAGTGTTAGTTATTTCAACTTTTGAGGGGGAGCTAAAAACTTCTGTGCTGCTCATGTAGTGTTTTTCCTGGCTTTTCGTAACTTTAAATAAAAAGATGTTTTTGATGCAGGGAAGTAGAGCTCTGCATCAGCTGGTGCTGTAATTATTATGTCTTCAAATATAAATGTGTATCATTAATTATTATTGCTAATAAGCTTATCTATTATTAATACCTCGTGGCTGAAATTTAATGGTGTTTCAAGCTGACTCTGCCCCTTCAAGTTGTGAGAGAATCTTGTTGGTTTGGGTTTCTTCAAGTGCTTAAAGACTTTTGCTAGCTGATTTTGCTTCAAAATGTAAAAAAATGTAGCTGTTGAAGTACTTCTGGTGATGCTAGTGACCATGAAATTATTATTTCTGGTAGCTTTTCTTTGAACTATTGTTTAAAAAGCAAAACTTTTCTGTTTCAAAATCAATACTAAGGCCATTTTTCTTCACTTGGAAGAATGTTAACTCTATTCCAAGAGTATTACCTCCTGGTTCAGAAAACCTTCTGTGATGTGCCTAATATTTTGAGAAGCAGCTCACAGGATGTTGTTGCTCTTGTGGACAAAATAGGTTGGCTTTCAATGTACAGGTTTTTCAGTGAAGGCTCTGATTTACTAAATTCTCTGAACCTCTGTGTAAAATGAGTAATTGTTAGATTTTAAATTAATCTTTGCTTTTCCAAGGGTAAAGATTTAGTATCTGTAACAGATCAGAGGGATAGCAGATAGTGTCAGTGATGGGATTCTTAATACTTTTTATCAGTAATAAGCATCCTCTTCTGGTTTCTCGAAGTTATCAGTAAATCCTTTCTGTCCAAGACTGGTGTCTGAGCAAAAGTTAAAAAGCTGTCTGAAGCTGGCTGTTCCCTGGTGTTCTCTTGCTGCTAATCAGAGGATTATTCTTCCTTAAGGACAGATTTACTCTACCCATCTGGCTGAGCATTAATATGCTAGGCAGCCCATACTGAATTTCAGAATGTGAGCTCTGTCTTGGGAAACCAATTGAATTGTCTTTCATGATGTTCAGCTCAGTCTCATAATTGTCTCATATCCCAAAATTGCAAAGCTCATCACTCCTGCCTTGCATATATCTTTATTATTAAACTTCATGTTTCCTCCCCCTTCCCCACTATCAGATTTTTTGGTTTTTCAGTGTTCTTTGAGGTATCTGTGGTTAGCACACAATCTCTCTTGCATACAGCGAAGTGCAGGAAGTGGTATGCATTAGGTGTTCTAAAGGTGCCACACATCTGTGTGTGTAAAATGGATCCATGTCTTGGCAGATGACTTTTGTGGTGTCTGTATTACTTTGTAGTTGAGAATCCTTTTTTTTTTTTAAAGGAGGAGTTGGGACCTCTGTGCTGTCTGAATCAATGTTACTCAAAATCTGCTGCATGGCCTGGTGTCTTCAGAGATAGATAATTACATGAGAGCCTTGTTTTGAATGTGGGGTTTGGTTTTTTTTTTAGTGGTGTAGTTGGGAGTGCAGAAATGACTTGGGATTGTTCAGAATAAGTACTGAGCTAAGATTTCAGGAGTGGAAGTGGGAGCTGGGCTTCACAGAATCCCAGGATGGGTCAGGTTGGAAGGGACAACAGTCACTCACCTGCCCACCTCCCTGCTCAGGCAGGGCCGTCCCAGAGCACGGGGCACAGGATTGTGTCCAGAGGGTTCTGGAATATCCCAGTGAGGGAGAGTCCACAGCCTCTCCGGGCAATCTGTTCAGTGCACAGGGAAGAAGTTCTTCCTCACGTTCAGAGGGAGTTCCCCAGGCATCAGGCCCTGCCCGTGGCTCTGGCGCCATTGCTGGGCCCCACGGAGCAGAGCCTGGGCCCTGCCCTGAGCCCTCCCTGCACACAGGGACACCCAGGGCTGAGGGCCCCTCTCAGCTGGGGCTCCTCTCGAGGCTGAGCAGCCCCAGCTCCCTCAGCCTTTCCTGGGCACGGAGATGCTCCAGGCCCTTCCTCAGCTGCGCAGTCTTTGCTGGCCCCGCTCCAGGAGCTCCGTGTCCCTGCTGTGCTGAGGAGCCAGAGCTGGACACAGCACTCCAGAGGTGCTCCCAGGGCTGGGCAGAGGGGCAGGATCGCTCCCTGACCTGCTGGCAGTGCCCTTCTGAGTGCAGCCCAGGATCCCCTTGGCCTCCTGTGCCCAGGACCCTCTGCTGGCTCAGGGACAGCTGTTTGTCCCCCAGGACCTCCAGGTCCTTCTCTGCAGAGCTGTGTTCCAGCAGATCACCCAGGAATAACCTTGGGGTTATTCCTGCCCAGGTGCGGGATGCTGCATTTGCCTTTGTTGAATGAAAGTTCTGGTCTGGTACTTGCATGTTCCAATCTGCAGCTTGAAAAAACTCTTCATCCCCTGATAAGGTCATAGATAGATATAAAATCAGCATAGTCAGCTTGTTAATTGCTGTTTAGAAATGCCTAAACATGATCCTGAGTCTGCACTACTTCAGACTTTTCATACTTGCTAAATTTATGTCAAGTGATATGAATTTTGTTTTGTGTCTTATCCAGGTTTTTTGTCAGTAGTATGAAGTCTTAAACTTTTCTTTACTCACCTCGTTAGTATTTATATGCTTAGTATTATGGAACAGCTGGTAGCTCACACCATTATTCTGAGACAGTCACATTAGTAATACTTTCTATTTTGAGTGTGCTGAATGGCAAACTGTTATGTGTTAGAAACAAGTTCTAATCTTTGATCGGTAGTTTGACGTCAGTGATACAGATTGTCTGATTGCTGCTTTGGAAAATGGGATATAGGACTTGACAATGTAAAATACATTTTGCTAATGCTGCTTTCTTGGCTTTAGTGTCACAGTGGCTTCAGCATTCCGCCTCTCTCTGAAACCAAAAGTCAGTGACAGTATGACTCACATGATGGTGGACTTTGCTCTGGAAAAGCACATGCTCCAAGCTGTGAAGTTTTTGCCAGGTAAAAACTGTACCCAGTGAGTTTCATTTATTGCTATGCCAACAACTTGCTGTATTTAAACAAACCAAACAAAAGAAAACCACACTTTTTGCACTCTAATAAGCAAACTTTTCAGAGTACCTAAATTCATTCTTACTCATTGTATGTGAACTTGAATATCTTGAGGATGAGAGTTTTCTAGTTTTATTGTGTTACTTTCTACATAAGACAGCATTTTGGAAAATGCATTTGATCTCAGAAATGAGGATGAGTCTTCCAGACCATGTTTTTTCCTGAGTTGTCAATTCCTCTGTACTCTGTTAAGTCACCTGAGGTTTCTCAGGACTGTCTCTGCCAGCTTGATGCTGAGTGACACCCCAAAGTCCTGCTCATGTGCAGGAGTGTTGTGTGGAACTGTAAACTAATTGCATTGCTTACAAGAGTGGTGAAATGATCTGAAATACAGGAGAGGGACAGTCTACTAGTCCAGTGATAGTACCATATTACAAAATGTGTATTAATCCATCTATTCCTGCTTGACAGTAAACCTGGGTGCATTAGACCAGTATGTATCTTTCATGCCTTTTTATTCCTATTGCTTTTCTATTTAAAACACTTTGCCCTCGGCTGTTACTGAGAATATATTGACAAGAACACTGCTGGCAGGGATGTAAAGTTGTTTCATCTCTAGGTCACAAATCCAAATCTGTTAAGGACTTGGCAGCATCAGTTTTCATTTCTGCCCTGTGTGTTGCAGATACAGTATGGGGTAGCAGGTGTAGTAAATGACCAGTGTTATTCCTAGTGGTCAGCTGGCAGTGTCCAGGCAGAAATTCACCTTCTAGTCTTGGACTCTGAGTGTCAATCATTGCCCTGCATTTCACAGCTAAGGGAACAGTGCATGTGTTTAACAGGAATGGGAGTGTAAAGATCTAACAGCAAGTGTGAACCAAGTTTTGCATCTAGATAAAGGTATTATTTAGTATGACCCATCTTACACATTTTGCCTTGTCAAATATGTAAGAATTTAAATTGGGCCTCTGATTTGTAAGCAGGAACATTGACTGTCTGGGTACCAATCTTGCTTTTTCTACTATAGTGCCAAGTGTCCAAATTACCCAGACACCAAAAGCTCAAACCATTGCAGGCAAATTTGCACTGGGCAAATCTTCATGCACAATGAAATACTAATGTCCTAGTGTGGGAAGTTGACAACAAGTTTGGTGTTGTGGTAATTTGAATACTGCTTGCCAGAACTATGCTGAAGACTTGGTCACCCTGAGCAGGTGGAAGACTCTTCACCAGGTACCTTATACCATGACAAAATTAATTGGGGTAGTTATCTAAACTTAGAGACACGTGTGCGTAAATAATTGTCCTAATCTTAATTTTTCTTTGAAGGGATCTTCTCAAATTATTATTGGATGACTTTAAAGCTTGGTTCAAATGGGTGTAATTAACACTTGAGACTTTTTTTGTACTTTAACCCCCAGCAGGCACCACACAGATGGAACAGGGAAGAGAATAAGAAGGGTAAAAGTGAGAAAAGTTATGGATTGAGATAAACACGGTTTATAGGTAAAGCAAAAGCTTTGTAAGTGACTTTATTTGCTGTTTACCATGGGCAGGCAGCTGTTCATCCATCCCCAGGAAAGCTTCATTCCCTATAGCAGATACTTGGGAAGACAAGATGCTGTCACTCCACATATCTCCCCTCTCCCTTCCTTCTCCCCACTATTTTATACTCTGAGCATGATATCCTGTGGTCTGGAATATCCTTGGGCCAGTTGGGGTCAGCTGGATTGACCATCAAGCATTTGAAACCTACACCCCCAGTTTCAGTGTAAGTTCCTTCTTGGCTTAAACTGCAGGGATGTGTAAGGGTAAAAGGATTTGTTTTAGTAGTGCTGGGTTAAAATATTGGAACAGATAATGAAGATAAAGTGTGAAGGTAGTGTTCATAAAGCAAATTAGGCTTTCTGCTTCTGGTGGACCTGCTGTAGCTAGGGGGAGTTTGTGTCTAGTGAAATTACACATCTCTGAGTGACTCAGCCATAGGTAATGTGAAGCTGATTGTTATCAGTCATTGTGGAGGGGACTTGTGGTGAACAATCTGTTCAAGAAGAAGTTGTTTCAACTTTATAAAGGCAACCTGTGTGAAGTTAGGACTTGGTCATGGGGACCTCTGTAGAACAGCACGGTTAAGGGTTTGAGTGTTCAGAAAAGAGATGGCTTTTGACAGATAAAATCTGCAGGTCTATCAGTTCCACAGATGCATCAGTCTTGTACTTTTTTGATGTTCCTGCTTGATACATTGACTTGCAGGCCACCTTTATATTTATTTCAAGCTATTGTTGATGCTGAAACAAAGGAAAAGGGTTTTGCAGACCTGTCTTCCAAAAAACGAAAAAAATAAAACCTCCTTTTCATTTCCTGCAGCAGAAGTCTTCCTTGCATGTCCTTTAGGCACTACAAATAGTATGTAAATGCCTTCTTTTTCAAAACTTTTTTTCCAGAGACTTAAGTGCTCTTTGATTTCATGGATATAGAGTTCTGTTGTCTATAAACAAAACTTCAGTCTTTAGTGGGCTTTAGGAATTGTTTCCCCTCCTTTCAAGACAAAGGGGTGAAAAAGAAAGAAAACAGGGTAACTGAAGAGAAGCTAGTGGAAAATATTAGTGTCTGTAGTGATGGAAATAAATATAAGTGGTGCTGTGTGAGGGGTGCAGCTGAACTTACCTTCCAAAGACTTAGAAACAGAAGTTTGCTTCCTAATGTTCTTCTGTGTGGTGTTTATTCCAAATGTCGGTTCACAATTTTAAGTCCACTCTACTTGAGCCTTCTCTTCTTTAAAGTGACCTGTGTGCTTGTCTTTCTGCAGTTCCTAAAGCTCCAGAGATAGATGTAGCAGCATGTCTGATTGCTGACAACTGCATCACAGTATCGTGGAGAATGCCTGAGGAGGACAGCAGAATTGATCATTTTGTGCTGGAGTACAGGAAAACCAACTTTGATGGGCTCCCTCGACTAAAAGGTGAACAGCGCTGGGAACTGGTCGACTACATTAAAGCTACTCAGTACACACTATCAGGTAAAGAGTTTTTTATACTTCAGACCCAAGCATACTGATGTAACTCTTTACACTTGGAAGTATTGCAAAATGCCCCTTTTTCTGCATGTAATGAAGCTGTCATTGTATCACATTAGTTTTGGGTGCTCTGTACAGTAACAGTTCAGTCTTTCATTTTGACTTGAAGGTTTTGCAAAACATCGTGTGCTAAATAAAGTTCACACTGGTATTTAAGCATGTTTTTTGAAGACTGGGATAAATGCAAGACAGCTACATGGGATAAATCTTTGTCTTGTAGGAGTTGTCAGTAGTCAACATGATTTCAAGTTTCTAAACATTCACTTTGTAGGTCTGAAATTTGATACAAAATACATGAACCTCAGAGTACAAGCTTGCAACAAAGCTGTGGCAGGTGAATACTCTGACCCTGTGACTCTGGAAACCAAAGGTAAAATTTTAAAAACTCTTAAACCTTATCTGTGGTGAAAACCCTGCACTTAAATCCTCTGCCTTCGTATATGAACCTGTATGTTCAGTCTGCTTTGCGTGAGCACTGCTGAAACACATCCTAAGTGGAAAGGAAAACAACTGTAAAGGATTAAGAAGCTTGTTGGCACAAATCTGCCCTTTTGGCATTCAAACCCTGATAAAATGGGGCAGTTAATGTCACTTTCTCCAAAAGCTTGGCATTGGTTGCTTTGAACTGTGGAGTGACAGTCCCATGTGCTGCTGCATGATGCCAACATACAGCGCGAAGAAGGGTGAATGTTGTGGGTGACTCTTAGGGCATCTAAACAGTTGGTGTGATTTTCCTGTTACTAGTGACAGACACAGCTTTCTGTAACTAGAAGGTGCTGGAAAGGGTTTTCTTGACTATGTAGCTGCGGTTTCTAATCACTTAAAAATACTTAAAATTGTCAGTACTTAAAAAGTTGTCCGCTTCAAATTGCTGAAGGTGTATGGTCATCATGTTAGAAGTCAGTTGATCTGGGAAATTGTTAGGTTGGCTTCCTAACATCATTTCATAAATAAACTAAAAGAGAAATTTCTTGGAAGGAATGTTTTGTGACAGAACACAAATCTTAACTATTAAGGTGAGAGAGTGATCCTGAGGGTTGATTTACAGCCAGGTCTTGTGTAAAGGGCAAAATCAGTTGACTGGTATCAACTATATAAATTTATGTAAGTATAAATTCTGTTCCTGTTGAATGTTACTTCATAAGAATAAAGCTATATACAATTTGAATGAGCTGAGGGGCATTCTGGTAACTTTTCAAAAATTATTTTAATACTCCTAAGCAACAGTTATTGTCAGAGACATAGTACCCATTTAATAGCCACATAATTCCCTACTCCCATACCAGAAAAGTAATTCTGATTTTGATTGGGCAGTTACCAAGCTTCCCATATTATTTTCATTTTTCCTGGGTGAACACTTAATTCACTTTCCTTAATAATCAACCCATAGAAAATCAGTTTCCTTGTCCATGTGCTTAAACTGACTGTTGTTTATGCTTGTGCATTTTTGAGCTCTAAGCTCTTAAAAATCTCAAGTATATGTTCTTTCAGGGTCAGACTGTACTATCTGATGGTATTAGGACATTTATAGAACAGACTGTAAATACATGTAGGAAATTCAGCCTGTTGTATTAGCTTTTTGATTGCAGCAGTCAGACTGAAAAGCTGGTGTTTCTGTTATGTTCAGTAAAACTCTGCTACAATTTTACTACTGCTTGTATAATTTTCTATGAATAAGCACCACTGGGAGAGAGCATTGTACCATTTCACTGTTTTCTGTTTTGTCTTGACCAGCATTTGTGTTCAGTTTGGACAGTACTTCTTCTCACCTGAACCTGAAAGTTGAAGACACCTATGTTGAATGGGATCCTACTGGAGGCAAAGGCCAAGAAAAAATAAAAGGGAAGGAAAATAAAAACAGGTAAGAACTGTTTTGTTAGTATCTGGGATATCTCATCTGTCAATTAAAGGAAGAGGGCGGGGGGGAATTAGACCACTTGAGGAGAGTGGGACATGAAAAGAATTTTCATTCAGAAATGTTTCTCTGGAAGAAACTTTAATTTTTTTTATTTTCCTTCCTCTGTCACACAGATGTAGAGGCTAGAATTGTGTCATAATTGTTAAATAATACTTACTTATTTTAAAAAGGCATTTGTTGGGGTGTCATTCAGTGTACTGAGCCAAAGTGTAGGTGTGGTGGATTGACCTTGGCTACTCACCAGGTGCCCACTTGCCCGCTCTATGGTTTCTCCTTCTCCTGGTACCAAAACCTTGCCACATTAAGTCCAGGACAGTAGATAAGGTAAAAGTGAACAGGCAGCTGATGTAATTCTGTGTTTACTAGTATTGCAGGTTGGTTCTGGTGAATAGACAGCATTTCTACTATAAAAAAAATAAGGAAAGAAGTGACTGCCTTGTCCTTTTGAGAAAGAGAAGGTTCTATAAAATTGCTACTGTATGTAGGTGATAAGTGAATTTATCTTAAACCCTCATTGGAAGGGAAAAGTTACTGATTAAAACAGCCACAAAAGGTAATGGATAACGAAACATAATTATTGTGGAAGTGGCAGCTCTAAACATACTGTTTTCATCCAGGAAAAGCACACAGCTTCAGCAGAGCTCTTGGTAGACTGTTAGATGTCTGCTGTTCTGAGTCACGGGATAAATACTGATGGAAGAACATTTAACTCTATCTACTCTGGCTGAGCCTTGAATCTATCCGAGGATGAAGAATGTGTTAACTTGCTAGCCCTCTATTCCAGGTCACTTTTATGGGAGGGGAGGAGTGTCCTGGTACCTGAGTGGAGGCCCCCTGTGGTGCAGTGAGTCCCAGGTGCCTCTCAACCATCAGTGTGACCTGCTCTGAGGAAAGCCTGGCTTGATCTTCCCTGCTCCCCTTCTTGTTACCTCGTTAAAGACAGCAATTGGTTCTTGTCTTCCTCGGGCTGAGCAAAGCCAATTGTGTTTCTGTGCCTCAGACCCTTAATTGTGGTGTTGGCTCTCCACGGGACTTGCTCTGGTATGTCAGGGTGTAAATCCAAGGAACCCAGACCTGGACACAGGAGGGCTTCAGGGTCAGTCTGACAGCTGCCAAAAGGAGAGGAGGAGTCACTTGCCTTGGGCTCCTGGTCACTGTGTTGTGGCTACAGGCTGGCTGTGGCTGACCACCTCTGCCACCAGGGTGCAGGGTGTGGTTGTCAGCTTCTGCTTCCCAAACTCTCAGTGGCTTTTCTGCAGAGCTGTTCTTCCCTCAGGTGTCCCTCAGCCTGTCCTGCTGTGTGGATTTCCCTCGCCTGGAGAGCTGTGAGCCTGTTGTTCAGCTGGATCTGTACAGAGCCCATGGCCACAGTACCCAGTCTGTACCTCACCTCTTGGGCTTTAGGGGTACTTGGTGGGAATGGGTCCTGGCTACTCCCTCAGCCACAATTTACTGGCTTTCCACATGCATAGCTTGAGAGAATTTATGAACAAATACATTCTCCATAGGCATGTATTGCCAGAAGCATGATAGAATAACTTCTATTGGGATTTTAAAAATGGGGACAATTTGCTGTAGTAATAGAACAGCTCTTTAATGACTACTTATTTCTGTCAACAGTGGCCAGAAACCTCTGCTGAAGAGCAATAGAAGGTGATAATATACCTCTTATCCCTAGGATCTAGCACCTAGTTTTGTTGGGAATCTGTGCTACTTTCCTTTGCTTGATGTCATGAGAAACGAATCTAATAGCCTTTATCAGTAACAGTGCACATGCACATTTAGAAGTTATTTTGCAGTTTAATTTGGATTCACAGAGATTATGTATATATTCTCCAGTGACTGGAAGAGAGTCTTTCTGGAAGGATTCATCCTAATGTGTATGAAACCTGATTTGCAATGGTTCGAAGGGCATCATGTATTTTTAATATTAATCCAAAGATCCCTGTTATTTACAGACATTAATGCTTTCTTAACCCTTTGGCATGTTTTTTACAAATACGGTAAAGATCTCCTTTCTGAGAACTTTAAAATAGTTTTTTTGTTACTACTTTTGAGTCTGAAAACCTCTTTGCTGCTGAACTTGTACTATAGCTATTACTAGACATCAGAGGGTAGGAAGTAAGTGTTATTACATGTTTGAAGAGGATGAAGCATGATGGCACGTGTTAAAAGCTTCGTGGCCATTCTAATTGCAGAACCAATTGTTCGAATGAGAAATCCTCTTTTTTGAGATGTAAAGTTAGATAAAATATTCTCCTATTCCTTGTTCAGTTGTGGTTTTTTAGTATCACAGTTTTTCATTGTTTTTCTAGTAAAACACCTTTTTGAGAAATTACTTCTCCTGTTTTTGATCTCTTGCTCTCTTTTGTTTGTTTAGAAGTTGTGGGACCAAAAGAAATGCCCAGGATCCTATTTTCTTACAGGTTTCCCCTGTATTCGTCTATCAGGTGGATCTATCCCTGATTTGAAATCATGAATAAAGAAAAGCTTATGTAAAAAGCTAAATAAGTTCTTGAAGCCATGCAGTGTCAGTAGTTCTGTTACACAAAGTATAGCAATTTCTGCTAAACTTAGTTTTAAAAATGCCTTGGAGATGCTCCTACTTGCTCAGCTCGGGGAATTTTATACTTTGGCCTCTCTTTGTAGCTGTCAGTAGAGAACTTCCCAAGTTCTTGGCTCTGCTTTCTTTGGTAGAAGGACATGGTCACATGTTAAACTTTGCATCTCAGACTGAGCTTTTCTATCAGGGGACTTAGATGAGCTTTGTTCTTGTAGGAGGCTTTTGTTCCCTCTTAAAAACACCTGTGAGATGTCTGCGTTAGAGGGGAAATTTGGAGCTGGCTCCATGAGAGATGGGGGAAAAAAATTGCAGTCTAGTTACTGTAAACGGCAAATGCGCAGTTTTTAAGGGTTGGAAACACATGATGGCAACAAAATTCTTAATTATCTTTAATTTAGTAGACCAGGAAGAAGCCTCTCTGTAATTTCTGATCTCCTTCCTTGACATTTCTTCTCCAGAAGAGAATACACCTTGCTTGGAATATGTTCTGTTTGCTGCAATGGATGAGAAAACAGGGACTAATTGCAGTGCTGTAGGCAACAATCCTAAACCATGACAAGAGTATCTGGCCACAATAGTGGAAGAAATGTGTCAGTTACTGGCTATTAAGGACTGTGCTCTACTGGAAAATGGGCATGAAACTGACTTCGTGCTATGAAATTTGCTGCCTTCCATTGGAAGGAAGACTTAAGCACGGTGGAGGAAAAAAAGCCTGAGCAACTGGTTTTTTGAAGCTTTCATGTCAAATAGTCAGTGCAATTTTCTGAACTGATAAAGGCTATTAAATTTTGAGAGGACAAAGCACATGCAGTGGCCATTTACAGACTTGAACAAAATAAATGATACCAAGAAGCTTTTAATGCTTACTTAACCTTGAGACAATTCTAGCAAAGTGCCTGCATTTTTCTTACTGTGATTCTCTAAATGGCCACATTGCTACATTGCTTTCTGCATAACCCATTTGTACTGGGTCTAATAGAAAATTTTCGGCAGCGTTTGTTGGGAATGTGAGTGGATGATGTCTGATGGAGATGAAGCAGGATGGAATCTGCAGAGTGCCTCCCTCGGAAATTATGCTTTAATTCTTGGCTTTGCTTTTTTTTTTTTTTTTTTTCCCCCCATGCTATCACTTGCTAACTTTTTCCTTTGGTAAGTAAACTTCAGTGTCCCCCATGTTTAGAAAATCCGAAAGCACTTGATGTGGTTCACCTGAACAACATACACCTACCCCTTTCATGTAGCTCTTGTGAGCAATTTGGAAGCATAGTTGTCTTCTATTACATGCTAAATGGTGATGCTTAAGTAATTTCATCAGTGATTTTTTGGTAGACTTTTGTAAATGGAATAGATTTTAGCATACACTACATATGGCAGCTTAGTATCATTTAGCTTTTGATTCCCATGTGACTTTTATTTTCATGATGGTGTTAGGCAAAAGGGACATTTCCTAATCTTTTCTGAAATGGTTTATGAGAATAATGAATGAATTGGAAAGAAAACAAGCTGAACTTCACTATATTAATGGACATGAAAGTATCAAGTAGCTTTACCAAATTGTAGCTGAAGAAGTTGGAGAGAAAACTCTTCCGTGGGTGGTATCTCTTCCAAAGCAAATGTGTGATATTCTCCAGAGGATGGGAAATTGAAAATGACTTCTCAAGTGTATTTCAGAGACTGGTGGTGTACTTTTTTGGGGTTCTTGTCAATGAAATTAAACAGCTATTTCTGAGAAGTTAGAATTCTTTGCTACTGATTGCCTTTAAAATAGTAATCAGATGTGATTCTCTGTCTACTGAGGAATATTGCAGATAGCCTTGACTTGGTTTAATGGTTAAATTATTGGTAATTATTTCTGAGGGCCTAACTGAGGTAAAAAAAAATTCGCAAACCTCATTAGGTTAAAATTATTCTTTTATACAACTGATTGCTCATTAGAATATTCCCCATCCTGAAGTGTTTCATTCAAACCATGTGCCACACATCTGCTTTTCCCCCCTCCCTGTTTCTGTTCTCAGCTGCCTCTGAACTTGTTTTGTACAACATCCTGTACGTTTTGTTTCTGTCACCTCTTCTCTCTCAGCCCCTGTGCATGCATGCTGTTAGAGGCATGAACTAATGTGTCATTTCAAGAGGGCTTGTGTGTGTCTCTTGCACCTGATGGACTCGGGGACACCTGAGTGTGCATTTCTGTAGCTGTGTCCCAAGTTTTCAGTGGTTCATCTCTCCTTTAGAAGCAACACAGCCTCTCCGAAGAGATCCACTAACAGCCCAAGAGCCTCGGCGAGGGGCGGCCGGGATCGCTTTGCTGGTGAATCCTACACAGTGCTGGGTGAGTTGAACTTGTTTGCTCTGTTAGGAAAGGGCAGATCAGGCAAGAATTAGAGGGAAAGTTTGTGATTGTTCAAGGTTGTGTGCTCCTTGCATTGTCCTGCCCATATGACACCAGAATTTTATGTCTTCAACTCTGCTCTTTATTACAAAGCTCTTAGTGATGGACATTCACTGCTTTTAAACATAAATTGCTGGTAAACATATCTTGTTGTAGTGAACCTAGGTAAATACAGTCTCATTATTCTGTTTTATATTTATATTCTATTGTACAATTTTCTTATTCCTTATAGCTCAGATTTTTTTATTTCTTTGCCTTAAAATAAAATAGAAAAGACAGCACTGGTCCCTATTAGGAAGGCAGCACTGTAAGGTACACTCAGTTGTAAATAATTAAACTCAGTTGTAATTAAATGTATTTCTTTTCGTAGGGGACACTGCTGTTGAAAGTGGACAGCATTACTGGGAAGTGAGAGCCCAGAAGGACTGCAAATCCTACAGCGTGGGAGTAACGTACAAAAACCCGGGGAAGTTTGACCAGCTGGGAAAGACTAATTCCAGCTGGTGCATCCATATCAACAACTGGCTGCAAACCACATTCTCAGCAAAGCATAACAATAAAGCAAAGACTCTAGATATACCTGTCCCAGACAGAATAGGAGTATACTGCGACTTCGATGGAGGTAAGTTACACCTTTAGGAGATTTAGCAAAAAGAGTTAGCTACTATTTCTGTTAAGTTGGAGCAGTGCAAACCTGAAGAAGTGCATTACTTCCAGACTGATCCAGTCTTGTATGACAACACAGACCCTAAGTGCTTGTCTTATCAAATGACTTGAGCTCATCTGTGTGAGAGAGTTACTGAAATTCACTGAAAATAGTGATTTTTCACTCTTTTGGACTGCACTTAGTGCATCCTAGAAATGAATCAGTTTTTTTTTTTTTTACAAGTTAGACAGCAGCAGCATCATAGCTTAAACTATGTTTACGCTGAATTTCAAGTTGTTTTCTCTCTCTCTCGCTCTCTCTCTCTCTTAGGTCAGCTCTCATTTTATGACGCAAACTCAAAGGCTCTGTTACACACCTTCAGAACAAAGTTCACCCAACCATTGCTACCAGGCTTCATGGTCAGTATTTATAAAATTTTAGCTTCCAGCACTGAATTCAGATTTAATTGTTTTTTTTT
>VXAD01011231.1:658286-795382 GCA_013399195.1 Dicrurus megarhynchus | reverse complement strand
AAAAAACACCAAACAAAAAAACCATCCGGGGATATAAATACTTCTGCAAATACCAAACAAACAGGGCGGAGGTGGCAGGTTCATTTCTTAGAAATCCAGGAAAAGCAGAGGCCAGCGTACAAATCCTGTTTCCTCACCCCTCCCACGTTTCAGATGGACACCGGGGGAACCACCTGGGGGTGTGTTGGGCTTTTGTCCGTGTTTTTATTTTGAGGACTGCGGGGTGTTGGATGGACGCTGACCGTGACTTGTGTTGGTGTCGTGCGCCAGCGTCGCTATTTTTTGGGTGTCCTGTGGCAGCGGCAGCCTGGCCGTGGGTTTCCTTCGGAGCAGAGCCCGGTGCTCCCGCAGTTCCCGGTGATTCCGGTGGCCGAGCATCCTTGGGCCGCCCCGCGGGGTCCCTGCCCGGAGCCCCCCGACATGGAGTTGTGTGTGGGGGGGAGGCCGTCCGCGTGTGACGCGATGTTTTGTACTAATACAGAAATCTGCAACCCTGCGTGTCTCTCGGTGTGTCGTTTTACCGCCGCCTTGGTTTGGGGAGTGGGATTTGAGGAGGTTTTGGAGGTCTCGGAGTGGGTGACGGAGACCATCCCTGAGGGGGGATTTACGACAGCGGGGTGTGTGTGGGGGGGGGCGTTTTACGACGGCGAGCGGCGCTTTGCGGCGGTGCTTTCCGGCGTGAAGCCGCATCACGGTGAGGGCGGCCGGGCAGCGGCTCCGGCGCTGATGCAGAAAATCAACAGGAACGTGGTCCTGGCGCTCCTGTCGCTGACCAGCCTGGTTTTCCTGCTCTTCCAGCTGTGCTATTACAAGTTCTACCTGTCGCAGAAGGTAAGAGAGGGAGCGCGCTGCCCCGCGCCTGGCTGCGTTTCCCCGCGCAGCGCTGCATGGGCGTTAATCCCGCCGCCGGAATTCCCTGGAGCCGCTGGGAATGCCTGCAGGGTGGGCGGGGAGCCCAGGCCGGTGTCTGGTGGCACCGGTACAGTCGGGTTTGAGTTCCCGGCCTGGTATCCAAGTCACGAACCAGCCAGGGGCATCTGATTTCTCCTGGAGGGAATGATGCCCCCGCCAGCTTTGAGCCGCCACGGCTTTTAACCCTCAATTCTCGTTGCTCGGTGATTTTTATTGACACCGCGCTCTAACCGAGCGCTGTCTGAGGGCTCTGCCGAAGGGAGGCAGCATCTGCTGGCTGCAGGTTTTCCGACACTGGTGTTGCGGAGAGAAATCCCAACTTTTTCTTCAGTCGTCTGAGCGCTTTGTGACTCAATGCTCTTAATGTGCTGGATGTCACAGATTAAATCCTGCTTTTATAGCTGGAATGCTGTTTCTTCCTCTTTTTATACCTGACCTGGAATTTTCAGGCGAGCGATTTTCCGTAACAGCAAGAGAGGTGAATGTTACAGTAAATTAAATCCTCTGGTGGCGTCGTAGTTTACAGTTGCAACCCCAATTCAACAAAGGAACTCCCTTTATTTATACAGAAGAACTGTGTGGGTTTCAAAGCGTCCTGACTTGGTTTTTGGCTTTTCTTTCCTTATTGAGTGCGGGCAATGTCAGCGACAGGTGCTGCTGCAGCCTTCACTTCCTTCTCACCGTTTCTGATTGTTAAACAACAACTGAGAAATTCTTTTGTGCTTTTGAAAAGCCAAAGGCTGAGCCATGAGCTGCCTTGACTTTCTCACGTGAATATGCTGTCTTTGAAATGAAATTGTCTAGGATTGCACCTGGAAAGACTGAGGCACAGCCCCGCTGTCTTTGCCCCTGTGGTATTTGCCTGACAGGGTTTGTCATCCTCCTCTTTTACATTTACTGGCACATTGACTTGGAAACCCGAGGCCTCACCACGCAATCCTTGCATGTCTGGAGGTCCCTGGGGCTTGTGTTGTCCTTCTAAATATACTTCAGCCAGAGCAGTTGTTTGTGATTTCACATTCAGTGCTGTGGCTGAGTGACCAGAGGCATAACCCCAGCCGTAACCATAAAGTGGATAAAGGCCCCTGAATGTCATGTCAAGAAAGCAAGGATGCAACCAAACCTTTGGCTTTTTTTCTCTTCTTTCTCCCTCCTCCTCCCCTTCTTTTTGTTTTGTTTGTTTTTTGTTTTTTTTTTTAAATAGAATGGAGCTGCTTTTTCCAAAGTCAGAGGGAGCCAGTCAGGCCAAGACAGCACTCAATGGGTATGTACAGTGTCACAGGTTCATACAGCTCTTCCACAAGTCTCCGAGAGAGAACTCACCTGGAACTTCCAATTCAGGGTCCAGTTCTCTTCCCTCTTCGCTGGGCACTTCCTGCTTTGAGAGGCAAAGAGATACACTTCGTAACTTTGCTCGGTAAAGAGAGTATCGGAACATCAGTGTAAAGTAAACTTGAGAAACAGTTACAGCTTCACAGCCTTTGCCAGTGCAGTGCTCAGTTGTGTTGTTACTGTTTCTGGAAGCAACACTTGTTCTTTCTGAAGTGCTGATCCAGGGTTTTGTGTCTTTTGACTGACTATGGAGAAGATTGGCTGGTTTGCCGTGCAGCTTCTTTATTAGTCTGAAACGGTCCTGGGTCACACAACCCTCCTTTGCCCACTCCAGGTGTTAAACCTGCTGGTCACTGTTCTGTGTTGCCTGCTTGTGGTGGGTTGTGAGGCTCTTCCCAAGCAGGAAAAAATTGTATTTCAGCATTCACCAGCTGCTGCATTCCAGCCCTCATGACCAGTGCTGGGAGTGCCATTAGGTGCTTGAAACAGGATATATTTGTTGTGTCTTGCTTCAGGCTTGCAAGATTGAATGCTCACCCTGGGGAATCAGCAGCTCAGTTGTCATATTTGTAGTTAGGATTTGTTTGGAAACAGTTTTATGGAAGACTTTTGTTAACTGATCTCCCAGTGGACAAACAGCACAGATGGTTAAGGAGAAGGATGTGCTGGGAGCTGGCTGCCTTTTGGATTGGATGCAACATGATAATGCTGCTAATTAGCAGAATGGCCATTTAAAGGCCTGGTTTCTGCTGAGCAAGAGGGAAGGTGCTCTGGTTAAGAGCTGTCCCTGGAAATAATCCAAACTAACTGCTCTGTGGACTGCTTGCTTGTGCCAGGAATGCCTTGCTGTTCTTGGAGGTGACACCCCTTGGAGCTGCCTACCAGGTGTGAGGTGTCACGCTCACCGGGGGCTTCCAGTCTGTGGCAAGAGTTCTCCTAAAGGTTTAACTTGCTCTTCTGAGATCATTAGTGATGCTCCATGATCCTACCAGGGACCTACTGCACTCCAGGCTTTCCTCAGAGTCCCTCCAGTGATGTGTCCAAAGTACTAAATTTGAACATGTTTCTCTTGATGACTTGACATCAAGGCCATGTCTTCCTACCATTATTTATGTTTTTTGACTTATTTAAGTTTCAACTGAATGCATCTGTTTTCTTGCAGTAGTGATGGCTTGGGGAAAGGGAAGTAGGTACTTTTGCACAGATTTTTTTTCCTGTTCATCAGTCTGGTTTGTCAGTTTTAGTCACAGAAGTAATACAAGCACATCACTTACCTTTCAGCTCCATGTAGCTGAAATCACTGTGAGGGTGGCCTTGCTTCTGCCTGTACCACACAGGTAATGCTGCTGCCAAAACCCTGTTGTTGACCCACATCCTGTCCTCCTGTTTTCATATCTCTCTGAAGCCAGGGCTTTAAAATCATTAGATTTAAATGTTACAGTTGAATACATTTAAGTAGCAAGGTGACTATGACTGCTGTAAGTGGCTTCTGTGTGCCATGGATGTTTAAATGTGCTTGATTAATGTTCTCCACTGAATCAAGTTAATAGCTCCTTGCATCAGGCACAGAACCTTCTTGCTACACCTTTTAACACCTTATGCAGTGTTGAGTGCTCTGGACAGACCAGAATCCAAATTATGTGTGGCTCTTGATCCTACCTTCTCACTCGGTCTCACAACTGTTTGTGGAAATGAAGTGTACACTCAAAGGATGTATTGGGAGATAAGATTTCCTTCTTTCAGTAGGCTGGGTCCTCTTTCTGTCAAGGAGTTTTAATGCAAAGATGGTGTTTCTGTCCTCTGTCAAACAGCACGTGGTTAGGAAGTTCCTAGGATTAATATCCAGTCACAATATTCCAGTGTATTTGATCGATCCTTTGATTCTGGGACTGGTTGATAAAGACATTGAGCAGATCAGAAGCTCTCCCGATGGCCCCAGCCCAGAATGCAAGTACTTCTGTTCTCCAAGAGACTTCACTACCTTTGCACTACTGGACAAAACATGGAAACATGAAGTGAGTGCCTGTCTTCAGTTCACATTTGTGTATTTGAATGCATTCAGGTGTTCTTTGATGTCGTGACTTACTGCTTTCATGTTTGAATTCATGTGGTTGTAATATTTTAGGCAGAGGGAACTATGTTTTCAAGTAAAAGTTACCCATTTACTAGCCTGGATACATTAAGAGTCATTTATAGCTAAAACTTTTTTAGAAGCTGTCTGCAGCATTCAAAAAAATACTTGTAGTAAGAGTCCAAGGAAAGAAAGAAAGGAGGAGAGAAAGGAAGGAGGAGAGCCTTGAGCCTGTAACGTAGGTGCAGCTGTTACAGATCTGGAGTTTGGGGACTTACAAAGAAGAAAATGCAGGTATTGATGTGACAAGCCTGGAAAAATTATCACAGTCCGCTGGTTTACATTTCTTTTAGCACATCCTTGTACTTAATACCATTTCACTTAAGGTGTTGGTATCTCTGCTTTTCTGTGGTGTTCGGAGATTTTTTAATGGGTGTATTAAAAATACACGTGATGAAGGACAAAATTGAATCCAAGATTATTTCATCAATTAAGTGTAGTCTGGAAATATTTATTAGATTAATTTCTACAGACTAAAGATACCAGTGCCAAATAGCTTTTTTCTTCTTCTTTTTTTTTCTTTCTTTTTTTTTTTTTTTTTTTAGAAAAAGCAGGAGACATTGAAGGGGTCTGTGACTATTTCACTAAAGAACTTGAGTGAATAGGGGTGTCACTCTGGACCTGACCAGGCAGTTGTTTTGCCTGTAGCTGTGAAGGAATTCAAAAAACTGAGAATAAAGTTGTGTGGCAGCACACTGAGATAAATCCATCTCACCATTGCTTTGTGTCCCAGTGATAATTTCTGTATCATTCAGAGGAGAAGCTGATATGCTTATATGAAACACTTCAAGGGGGGAAATTGAAATGCTCTTCAAATGCTGATTGGTTCTTTTTTTTTTTTCAGCCAGAATTTAATTCCCTTTATTTGTGGAAGTATGAAAGCCTGTTACCTAGTGCAGCATTCAGTGTTTGGCGAGATTTTTATTTGCCCCACAAAAGAAGGTTTTGGAGTAATCACTTTTGTATTAGTGGTGTTGTTATTTAAGGACTTAGGAACACCAAGTTTGGTAGAAGAATAATTGTAGGGAATAGTTTGAGAATGTAGGGTAGGGTGCAAGGAACAGACCTAACCCAAGCATGGCTTACAACCTTTATTTGTTGTTTTATTTTATAGTTTGAAGGACAAAATTTAAGACAAAGAAAGAAGGAATTGGAATTGCTTGTGGCTGCTGTTCTTCAAGGTCTTAGAAATTTTTGATTCATTTGTGCTTAAGTCTGATTAAAAAGTAAAAATGGGGAATGGTGTGAGTTAATAACTAGCATTTAGCATTCAATTTTGGTTTCCCTAATCTTTAGCCTGCTCTGCCTCCTGCCTCTCTCATTTTCAGGTGGGCCTTTTTAGAACTGCTGAGAAGATGGGGTTCCAGTGGCTAAAGATCATAAACAAGGACCCCCGCCTGGATGGGATGGATGACCTGTCTGGGATGGAAATCCCCTTGCACTACATATTCAAACTGGCATCCCATGCCATTCACCTGGTGGTCTTCTATGAGAGGAGTGGCAATTTCCTCTGGCACGGACCCCTGAGACTCAAGCAACACATGGACAGGAAGTTTGTGCCTTTCCGGAAGCTCCACTTCGGTCGCTACCCTGGAGCGTACGAAAAGTGAGTTCACAACAGGGGAAGGAGAAAGTCATCATGGCACCTCCAAAATTACTTCCTTTGTGTGTAAAACTACTCTTCTTTCCTGAAGTCAGGTTATAAAGTTCAGCTCATGGATGATTCAGATGCCAAAAGTGCAGGCTTTGAGAACATAGTTTCTGAGAAAATGAGAAAAATACTGAGACATTTCGCAGGTCAAAATAAATCTGTTTAACTTTTTCCCTTAATTTGACCCCATTCTTTTGTCTTTTTAAAACATGGAATCTGTATGGGTCATGTGCCTACACGTTTGAAGTAAACTGTGTAAGCTGTTAAATAATTGCACTTCAATCATTATGAAGGCTGAACAGCTTTTAATTTTTAAAAGCAAATAGCTTCAAAGTACAGGATAAAATTTGATTCTTAAGTGCACCTCAAACAACCAAATAGGCTGAATTTCAAAAAACACTGAACAACATCTCTGAACAAATGCAAGTCATGAGTCAGTAAAGCAGTCAGTGATCTGACAAACTGACTTGGGGTTTGGAGGTGTAGGAATCCTTTTTAAACAAAATTTTGAAATGTGTAGGGAATTTGTTGAAGCTCTTGTTGCCTTTTTTTTTTTTTTCTTGGTTTGTAATTGGTTTTGGCTGTATTTGGACAGCAGAGTCACTGCCAGTAGTGTGTATTAAGACTATAACATGAGTTAAAGGAAAAGAAAAATAGCCACGTGGCTTGTAAAGGAATTAAATGGGGTAATGTATTCTCTTTCTTTCCATGCAGGCCAGAACTTCTGCTTGTTTCCATTGATGACTTAAAAGTTCGAATTCCAAAAAATCCGTCCAGTTTTCTAGAGGAGATGTCCCACTCTAGATTTCTTGAATGTAGGTACAGAGAAGCTCGGGCTTTCTTTCAGGTTAGTGGTAACCAGGTGGTGTCTCTGAGATGAAATGTGTGTTTTCACTGATTGACCCAAACCTAAGAACGGCTCACTGGTGTTTTTTGACCTGAATGGGACTGTTCACATGCACAAAGCTAAATACAGCCCTTGATTCTCTTCCACAGAACTTACTAAGTGGTAATGACAGCAGAACTTTACCTGGAGACCATGGCCTTTTTTTTTTTCTTTTTCACCTGTGAGCACATTTTTTCCAAGAGGGAACCAACATATCCATAGTTCTTACACACCCTTACTGTTAAATGGATCTCATGTAAATAAAACTAAGATCTTGTGTATCTTTGTGGCTGAAAACTTTCCTTATGGCAATCTTCAAAGTTTTGAGCTGTGTTTCATTTCACATCTTTTGAACCATGTCCTGCAGTTCCATATTCCTCCTTTGGCTTATTTGAAATGGTCACATTCCAAAGTGACTTATTTAGCTGCTTTTCTGACTGTGTAAGCTAATGTTTTATTCAGAGCATTATTTTTAGAATTTTGCTACCTGATTTAGCAGATAGAAAAGTCTCTGCTGCAGTGTGGGGAGCATTTTATCCTACCTTAAAAAAGTCACAAGATACAAACTGACCAAGAGTTCACATTTAAGACTGCAGAGTTACAGTCAGGCCACTGAATCTGAGCCATCTCTGATTTCATGGAAGGGGGAAAAGGACACTGGAGGCTCCATTCCTCAGTTGTTCAGGTGCTGGGGAAAGGGAGGACCACTCCTGTTCAGTCTAGTAGGCTGTAGATCCTTGTTTGTGTAGCAGGAGGGTCACAAGGTCATTCATGTGTTGTGCCTTCATGTGCGTAAGACAGGAAAGTGTGTTCCACTTCAGCCTCCAGGCAGAAATCACCACAGGCAGAGAAAATGTGCCCATAAATGTTTTCTGAACCTTGCTGAAGCTTTAATACTGAGATAAGCAGCTGGCACCTGTTTTGTAAAGTTCATTTCGGCTGCTTGTTGCCCAAGAGCTCTTAAAGGAATCCATCACAAAGCTGAGTGGTTGTTCCTTTGTTAGAACTGGTCATGTTTGCCCAGCCTCCCGTGATGGTTTTGGTTTTGCATGGACTGCAGACCTTGCTGCAGTTGTGTCTAGAAGATTTTTGTGTTCACACTGTTTCTTCTCCTTGGCAGTTTTCCTTAAAACTCAACACCCAATTCTGACACCTGGTGGCGCCAAATAAATTAGTCATGGAGTTCTGGAGGTTGGAAAAGCCTTGAGGTGCTGGCAGGGACTTCTGTCCCTGTGTTCCCCTTGGACTCTGGGAATCGACTTCAGCATATGCAGAGCAAGGGCTCACCCATGTTGCTGCCAAGTACTGAGAATCAGTGTCTAATGTATATTTTCTTATTCTAGTCTACTGTTAATTTGCATTCTGGTGATTTGGGAAAAAAGGAAGGTTGATGATTCAGAGTTTTAATTTTAACTTGTCATTCCAGTGCATGTTCTGAAAATGGGCTGTGTATGTGAAAACAGGTATTAGTTAAATAAATTTTTAAAGACCATTTTCTCCTAGGACAATGAGAAAAATGAAGGGACAATTAACTTGCTTACTCTTGCCTTTCAGCTGTATCCTGATGATGCCTCTCTTGATGCAGTGGAATTCAGGAAAAAGGCAAAATCCCTGCTTCATCTGGCTGCCCTGACACTGAATAACTTGGGAGTAAAGTTCTGGCTGAGCAGTGGAACATGTCTCGGTAAAACATTTGTGTTGTGTTGCATTTTTAAACTCACCTGAAACTTTAAACACTTCGTCCTTTGTTGCTTGTGATGTCAGCAGAGGCCAAACGTACAGGGTGGGAAGATAATAACTGTACTGAAATAGGCCTTCTTGCTCTTGAAAAAAAGCTTTTTCTTTAGAAATCTGAGCCATGGAGATGCTGGGCAAATTTCCAGTGAAACATTTAGTGTTGTTAGCAATTACCTGTGTTGTATTCATCACTGCTACGAAGTAATCAACAGTTTCCTAATTTGTGTGACTTGGAATTCACTGAAGTACTAGTTGGAAAACGCAGTGATGAGCACATAGTTTTGCTCTCCATGTACACTCTAACCGTTTTTCTTCCCATGCAGTTTGATGCTTATCACCGGCTTCTAAAATACAGTTTACATTTATTTTCTTTCTTTCAAAAACAAACTTTTAATAAAATGACAGTCCATTAGAGTAAGTAATGCAAATTTTCGGTTCTGCTGAAGGTAGAAGTGGTGTCTTATCACTGGTGAGGATTCTTTTGTTATTGAAACAGTTTGTGAAAATTCTTGTGTGCACATTTGGCTTGTATTTATTTAATCCTAGGGAATATAATTTTCTGAATGAACAGTTACTAAAAGCTGCCTTAATCAAACAGACGAAAGGGTGTCCCACTTCTTGTCTTTCTGCTTTGCAGTGGTGACTGAAAGATGATTAACATTTTGGATGCAGTATAAAACAATAGTTGCAAATCAGAAGCACAGCTGTGGCCCTGTAGCTGTTCATTGCTGATTAGATTTGGACCCAGATAAAGAATTTTAAGGTTTTTTTTAATATAAATGCATTTAAATTAGAACACTGAAGATATTTTATCTGTGTTTTCTCTTGCATTCCTGGCTTTCTGAGGGGAGAGAGATGACTACAAGTGCAGTGATACTTGTTTTCTTTGATGTGGTTCATTCCGTACTAAAGAAAGGCAGAAGTCTTCTTCATGGCCTCAGCCAAAGACTTCTGCCTGGACAGTTCATTGGACAGTTCATTTTTGTGGTGCTTTGGTTCTGTTGAATTCATGTTCCTGAATTAACTAGTTTGGAATTTTTCTGTTTTATTTTTTCCCCCTCAGGCTGGTATAGACAGTGCAATATCATTCCTCACAGCAAAGATGTGGATTTGGGAATCTTTATAAGGGACTACAAAGCAGATATCATTCCAGCCTTCCAGAAAGCAGGGTTGCCACTGAAGCACAAATTTGGCAAGGTACATAGATAATGAACATTTTACTCCATGTGTGTCTTTCTGTAGGTTTGTAACTTTGAGTTCAGTTGCAGAAGTGTTTCAAAAGTTTAAAAATAATGCAGAATTAGTGTGTTTTCTTCCATTAGAATAGAAGTCACCCTGTATATCTGATGAAAATAAATTTTGTTTTCTGCTGATACAAGTTGCTTTGTATTTTTATGTTATATACAGTGTGCTTTTTTGTCTTCCAGGTGGAAGACAGCTTGGAACTCTCTTTTCAGGGAGAGGATGATGTGAAACTTGATATTTTTTTCTTCTATGAAGAGGGTGACCACATATGGAATGGAGGAACTCAGGCCAAGTCGGGCAAGAAATTTAAGTAAGAGCTGATTTGTACCACTAATAGGAAAGAAATTGAACAGGCTAGTGTTTACTGATAGCATTTTGTATGCTGTTGCCTGGCAAACTCTGTGCTCTTTGTGGATATGTAGATGTCAGAGGGGAATCAGTGGAGATTCTGCACTCTGAGACCAGTGAAGCAGAGAGAGAACAGTCCTGTGCCTTACGAGAGAGTAAATGTCAGATCTCTTGTGAAATCAAAAGCAGGGTTAGCATATCATGTATCAGGCAGATCTTATCTGACTGTGACAGGCTCCCAGTTACATAAACACCCAAGAGGAGGAATAAGTATTTAAAACAGTGTTTATTGCACAATCTAATCTTGCAGTAGATGATTAATCCTTAGACATCTGTCTTGATGAAGCAATATTATGGCAAAAAACCTCAACTCTCCTTGCACAGTAAAACCCACAATTTGGGATTTTGAAGTAGCAATTTGGAATATTGGGTTGGCTGCAGTGTTGTGGCAGCAATGCAGATGATTCCTGCAGGCCTTACTGTTGATGTTTTGAAAATGGAATTTTGAATAGGATCCCACATTTCTTGTTTCACCCCTTTCAGTATTAAATCAGCAAACAAGCTTCCTAATCGCCTCAGCAAACTGAATATAGGTTTTGACAATTAGATTTATTTCCATCACCCACCTTCACTCCGAAGGAAATAGCTGCAGACTAGTTGAAAACCTTGTTGACTTCTATAGGATTTCATTATCTTTCATATTTTGCCTGAAATGTATTTGTTCTTATATAGCTAATGGGGATTTAGTGAGCACTGTCATCCGGTTGGAGATAATGCCCAAATCCTTGTCTTAGTTATCTTTTTTCTGAAGTGATAAATAAAGACTGGGAAAGATATTTTGATAACCAGATTCAAAAGGCACATTTAGAAATGGACTAAATGAAGAACTCTTGGAATATCCCCACAGAAAATGTGCTGGGTAGCAGAGTAATTTTTTTTAGAATACAGCAGCAGTTCCAGTTTTCTTGTGTGATGCTTTCTGAAAAGCAATATGACCAATAAATTCCTTTCCTTTTCTTTGCGCTCCTGTTGCATCTAAATTGCAGTTGCTGTTTCTATGCCAATGGAGTTGACATGCTCCTTCAAAATTCCACTGTAGCATCAAACAATACTTGAGAGATGTTTTTCCCCTGTTCGTTTGATAACGAGTGGTCCAAGACATTAGGGATTAGGGGGTAAATGTGGCCACGTGCTGGACTCCAGCTTCTGTATCATCGGATATTACAGCTCTTTTGGAACTCCAGCTTTCACAAATCCTTTTCTTGTAGTACTTTACCATTCTTCTTCGTACTTATTTTTGGTGGTAGCTTTTTAAAAGTACCAAACGTGGCTTTCTAGTTCAATGAGAATCAGATGATAACTTTTCTTAGGCATAGCATCATAAGGAAGCCAAACCTGTATTTCTGAGCTGGTGTTTCTTAGTTTAATGCATACAGAAAAGGAGCAGGAAAAACTGCTTGTTTGCCACCATAAAGGCCCTGAGCCATGACAGAACGTAGCTGTTCAGAATCCTTGGCCAAGTAATTCCAGACATGTGTTATTCCAAACACATCCTCAGAAAGAGAAAAGAGATCCAGCTTTTATTACTGTGAGATGTGAGAGCATTTGGCATGATTAATCTGAATATGTGCAACACCAGAATGACCCTCAGTTTTGCTCAGTCTTCAGCCCTATTAGAATTTTGGAGGAAGGCTACAGTGAG
The DNA here is from genome assembly GCA_013399195.1 of Dicrurus megarhynchus. Taxonomy (NCBI): domain Eukaryota; kingdom Metazoa; phylum Chordata; class Aves; order Passeriformes; family Dicruridae; genus Dicrurus; species Dicrurus megarhynchus. Next base: position 783,438 of record VXAD01011231.1, on the reverse strand, counting down.
GAGGTCAGTCAGAAGAGAAGTGATTGTTTGGTCATGCTGAATGCTAAATCCACTCTAGCAATTTAAAAGGCATCTCACCAGCTGATTATGTAGTAGAGATGTTGATTGCTACTAGATCATCACAGAGAAGGGTAGAAGTTCTCTTCTAAGATTTAAACTGAAAGGTAAAAGGTGTTTTCTTCAGGAAGTTAAATATTTGCACAAGCGTACTTTCTATACATCTAAAAGGGTGGAGAAATAAAGCATTTCTCATAGAGTCCCTAAAATATTTCTCGGAGTTATTTTTGGCCTCTGTTTCCTTGGAGAGCTGGTGTCTAACCCTCACAGTGTGGCTGTGTGGTTTGCATTTATTTCCATGTGCACAAACACTTCCTCAGCATTCCTGACACAAGCATGTGCATCCTCCTGATGTTGTCTTGGAGTTGCAACAGTTGAAGCTTCTTGTTTGCAAAATTAATACTGGACAGTTGCATTCTCCAGCAGAGAATGAGTATCTACAAAAACCGAGTCTGGGACTCAAATCCACACTGTTTGCTTTAATCCTTAAAGTGAGTTAATTCTGTAGGTTTTTAACAGAGAGGACTTCGTGTAAGAGTTTAGTTTAATCAGTAGTCTCTGGATATATATATACAAAAAATGCTTGATCACTTTGTTCTTTCCCTCCACTGAAGGCATAAAGCAAAATTGTTTTATTTTCTTGTATGTTTGCTCACAGCTTAGAAATGAAATTAACTTCATGCTTGTGAGAACATGGAGGGGGCAGTTCTAGTTTGTCACACAAATGCACAAACACTTAACAAAAGGACGAAGTGCTTATGGTTTCATTTTAACCTCTGAAAAGGAATTCTAGGATCCCTTTTTTTGTGTGTGGAAGTCTTCAGAACTTCAGAAGTGGGAGTGATCCTCTGCAGGAATAGTAGGTAGACTTTGGTATTTTTTAGCACCTCGACTCTGATGCTTCTATAGGATGTCATTCTGGTCAAGCTGTGAAATTTACCTGTGAACTGCCACTGCTGTAAGCATGTATCACCCTCTTGACAACTTTCTATAAAGGGTAACTTAAATCCCGTTTGTAACTGGCAAAGCAGAGGCAGGGACTAACCTATAGGTGGCAGAATGATATGAGCACAAGCAACAAAAGAATTAGAAATGCTCCTTCCTAAGCACCCGAGGCAAATGTTCACCAGTTACTGTTGATAACACCCTTGTCCAGTGTGTAGGAGAAAAAACCAGTATAAACGTAACATGGCCACTTTCTGCAGCTGCTTGCTTTCTCCTTGAACTTAGAGGTGCATTCTAGCCTTCTGCCAGTGACCATGCCCTTTTGTTCTGGCACAGGTATCTCTTTCCCAAGTTTACTCTGTGCTGGACTGAATTTGTGGAACTCAAGGTCCACGTGCCCTGCGAAACCCTGCAGTACGTGGAGGCCAACTACGGCCCGGAGTGGAAAGTGCCTGTGAAGACGTGGGACTGGAAGAGCTCACCTTCCAATGTGCAGGACAATGGAGTCTGGCCTGTTGATGAGTGGGATGATGTCATCCAAATCTACTGACCCCTGGCTGCTGACAGAGCCTGTCCCCAGCACTGTCACTTTGTGATTTCCCAGTGCCCAAAGGCATCGACATCCGTTCCGTTTGTAATGCTCCATGTGTTTCCTAAGGAGATATTTACCTGCCTTTGCTTAACAGGTATTTTCTTCACCTTTGTTGTGCTTTTTCCAGGTGCTTAAAGGAGAAGATGAAAGGCAACTGGAGGGAAAGGAAGCTGAAGGGAAAGCTGCACAAAGGGAGTAGAGAGGACTGCAGTGGACTTACAGGCAGTTGACTGTTTAAATGTAAACAGTGGCCAGGTGGCTTCGACATTCCTGGGATCATCAAAACCTTCAGACTGTTCAATTCTCAAGCTTGAGAGAAGGTTAGGATGGGAAAATCTCAGAGAAGTTCCTCTTTTTTCAAAGGAGATTGTGTGACTGATTAACTTCAAAACACCAGAGTTAGGAGTACCTCAGATGTGCTTGATTTAAGACTGATACATCCCTACCGTGTGCAAGGGGTGTCTCTGGTGAGTGAAATGCTTCTGTTGCACAGGAGCCATGTGACCACCTGCTTTACATCTAGGAGGTATCTGGTAATGGTGTAACACTAAATGAATGGGAGGAGAAACTATCCAGGTTGGACATTTTTCAATTTGCTCTTCTCTTCTCTAAGAATGTGAAGGTGCATGCTGCTGGGATGGCTTCCCCATGAAAAAAAATAAAATTCTGGTTTAGTGTCCCAGTCCTTCTGTTCTCCCTGTAAAAGGTTTGACTGATTTTTAGAAAATTACAGCTATCCCTGCTTTCCTGCAAGTAGACAGAAATGGGGTTTATTCATAGTTTTCTGTTTCACAGAACAGAGGCTTCTCTCTAAGGAAAAGGAGAAATGTGTACAAATACCAACTGTTCATGAAATTTGCAGCAGCAATCCTGCCAGTCCTCTCAGTTTCAGTTTCTCCTGCCACTGAAATACTGGAGTAAATTATTCAGCTTCTGGCAACAACTTGTCAGGCTGGCTCTTGGAGTTGGATGGTAACTTTGTTAGCTCCGCCTGGTTAAGAAGAGAGAGATGTAAATTCCTGCTAACACGATTCACTTGCTAAAGTAACCATGACGTCATAGGGGATAATTTCTCAGGTAGAATTTTTTTGTACTTTTTCCTTAAGATGGAAAAAAAAAGAGAATGTCCTTGTGGTTTCCATGTTCATAATTCTGTTGTCCTGAACTTCTTGGTGTAATAACATGCAGTAAGCCTGCGAGTTTCTCAGATGTGATCAATGTTTAAGAGTGAAAGAAGAGATGCTCTCAGAAAATTATAATCTGTCAATTTTTGACTTTGTAGATGAAAAGACTAATGGAAAAAAAATGCATGTCCCTGAAAGGGAGGATGTCTTGAATGGGTGATTATACCTGTAAGGTGTTCTTCAGGTTAAAATGTTTTCTCTTCAGAAGATTCAAGTGTGTATTTAACACTGATTAAAAGGAGAGTCTAATTTGCAACTCGAGATGCTTTTTCATCCTTTGTTTTGTCATCTTGGGCAGCATTTAACAGACTTCATTGCAGTTACCATGACATAATGCACAGAGGAAAGTCCTGAAATGTTTCTTCCACTGCTTATTGACTGCCTGTCTTTGAGCTTTTATTTTTTAAATAAAGATACTTAGATACAACAAAGATACTCGGAATAAAGCAGATGCCCACAGGTAGGAGAAAGGATCCTTCGCTTGCACAAACATTGCACATCTCCTGTCACTCTCTGTGCAGTGCTCTGGCCACAGATTTCCTGCTTGGATGCAGATTGGGTCCCAAGGAGTGGTGTGAACATCATGGAACTGCTGCTCTTTGAAGGCACATCAGGAGGCTGAAGCCTTACCTTTCCCACAGAAACAGATTGAGGTGTGTTCCTTTTAGGTTCTTCAGAATTGCCTCACCTGAAATGGATTCTTAATTCTGTGTTACCTTCTTAACTTACTAACTGCTTTCATTTTGGAAGTGGTTTGGAGAGGAGGGCAGTTCCTAAATTCTCCTAATGGTCTTAAGCAGCCACATGAGAAGTCCCTTGACTTTCCTGTAGCAAACAAGGTTTTTCACATTATTTGTGTGCAGCTGTTAAAGATGGAAAAGTGTTCAAAGCTCCAGCATAATGGCAAGGAAAGATTGAAGAAATAACATTGCCTGAAGAGAAGGGACTATAAAAGACCATGTTCAAAAGCCATAAAAGATGGTTATAAAAAAAGGAAGGGATGTGTGTGCTCTCTATCCGTGGGTGGTAGGAAATAGAAGTAAATGGGAGGAATGCAAATTGATCCACCTGCATAGAAACTGGAGTATTTTACATGTGGAAATGTGTACAACCTGTGACTTTGGGGGTCTCTAAGAACACATCAGGCAAATGCCAGCCAAGGCTGGCTGTAGTTAAGGACTGTCTAGTTAATCTTATCTTCCATCTGGAGGGATTCCTATTTCCCATGATTCTGTAGCAGTTTTCCACAACTTTCTGCTTTTACAAAGTGGAAATTGGAATCATTATTTGTACACGAGCTAAGAAAGGATCTATTTCTGGAATCAGACACTAGAGCTCATGCTAGGAGTGATGGTGAATTGCCACTGGAAAGGAGAGAAAAACTGCAGCGTCTTCAACAATTGAAAAAAAGTCACAGTTTGCAACAAAAGGGTTGAGGCTGCTGAACAACCATGGGATGGACAATGCTTGACTGTACAGGGCAGGGAAGGTCTGAAGGAGATGCTGACACCTTTCACCTGTCCCGGACCATTTTTCTGACAGAAGGGGCTGTGTCTGTTCCACCACATTGCCCTTTTAACCTCAGACATGGGAGATGGGCAAAACTGTGGTGATGCAAGTAGGAGAGGATCCTGGAAGTATGGCTGAGTCTTTCCCTGCTGTCCAGGTGAAAAAGTAGTAGCTGATCTTGTTATGCCCTTGCTGTTGAAGCTGAGTGTGGGAGATACTGGTTGCTGATGTTAGACAGCCTTCATCCTTTGCTGCTTTGGAATTCTCTAGAAGTCTAAAGTCTGTCAGCTTAGGAGAAAATCAGTCTCTGCTTTGCACTGTGCACTGCAATTGTGTGTTTTGCACAGATAAAGGAGATGTGTAACAACACAGACACCTTCCTTCCAAGGACTGGCTTGTGACAGTGCAGTGGCTCCCAGGGATGTGGTTCTGTCCTTTATTATTCACCAGCAGAATTCTCCGAGTTCACACAGCAGTTCAGTTCAGGGCCAGCTGCCTCACTGCTCAGGCTTCCTTCCTTCCTCTTCATGTGTTTCTATCATACTGTGAATTGCAGAACAGCGTAAGGGAACTTGAGAAATGACGTGTGAGGACATTAAAGCCTGTCTGGCACTTGTGTTCACTGATCTACATCGGCTGTTTTGGTAAAGTGGCACGATTGGTAAAGCAGACGATTTACACCAGCTGATAATCTTGCTTAATAGCATTGTGTTTCCTCAGCTCAACCATTTCTGTTCCTTGCACTCCAAAACCAGGATAAGTCAAGTGGCTCTCTTTGACATAAAGCAAATAATTACAGCGCCTTTTACCCAGCCACTTCCTGTCAGAAAAGTCAAAACTCTTGAGTAAAGCAGCTTCCACGAGGAGCTACTGTTGAACTGTGTGGCCTCTCTTCTGGAGCTGACACTAGCCCTCCTTTATCACTGCCACTGTCCAGAGCAGTGTCTCAGGAGCCCGTTGGGGCAGCAGGAGCATTTTCTGTGGAAAAGTCTGTGTGTGTCTGCTCTTTGGGCTCCTGTAATCATCTCACATTGTCAGCATTCAGGCTTGGTTGCCTGTCGGGAACAACCTTTTCCAGCTGCACTGGAAGAGGGGTTTCTGAACAAACAGGGAAAGGGAGAGAAGATTAAATAGGTAACAGCTGGTAAAGACAGGAGCCAGGCCAGGCTGTTGGGCTTTGGGAAGGGTTTTTTGTGGTTTGTCTTAATTAATTATTTTATTTTGGGAAGTCAAGATACATTTGTGTCATGCAGAAAGGAGTCTCTCCGTGACTGACCAGACATCTGGTGCCTTATTTGCTGGGCAAAATTTTTTTTATTGTCATGGTTTCAGCTGGGACAGAGTGAATGTTCTTCTCAGTAGCTGGTGTGTTGCTGTGATGTTGGATTCAGCATGAGAATAAATGTTGATAACGTGCCTGTGTTTTAGCTGTTGCTATGTAATGCTTACCCTAAATCAAGGACTTTTCAGTTTCTCATGGTGTACCAGGGGCCAGGTGAGCTGAACAATCCAAGGGTTTCAGAGAATATCAAGCTCTGTGTATAAACTGAGGGGAGTTGGCTGGGAGGGGCTGATACCTGCTGGGGATGGGGTGGGCATCAATCTATGGGTGGTGAGCAACTGTGCACCTCTTGTTTCTCTTGGGCTTTCTCACTTTCATTATTATTGCTATTATTATCAGCATTATTAGTATTTTACTTTGTTTTCAGTTATTAAACTGATCTTATCTCAACCCATGAGTTTTATGAGTCTTTTTCCCCCCGATTCTCTTCCCCATCCCTCTGTAGGGGTGAGAGGTGAGCAGATTATACCCCTGTAACCCCCCAGTTAAACGATGCAGTGGGTTCCTGTGCATTAATTGGAAGAAAACGAGGTGTTATTTCTTGGAGCATGCCTTCTCAGCCCCAGGGTCTGACATCCTCTGCAACAGTGCACTGTAGCCTCCACTCTTCCAAAACGAGGTGTCCTTTTGGAAAGAAAAGTGCACTTCTGTGACTTGGTCCCAGCACAGACAGGGAAAAGGATGGCTTTTAGCTTGACTTGGAGGTGTTCTCGGGTGGTGTTGTTTTGCTCTGTGAGCCTCATAAATACATGTAAGAGAATCAAGTAGGTTGGAAAAGACCTCTGAGATCATCGAGTCCAACCTGGGACCAATCACCACTCTGTCAACCAGACCAGAGCACTGAGTGCCAATTCCAGCCTTTCCTCAACACCTCCAGGGACTGTNGGCCTTTCCCAGCTTTCCAGCCACTTTTCCCCCAGCCTGGAGCTGCAGGGGGTTGTTGTGACCCAAGGGCAGGACCCAGCACTTCCCCTGGTTGTACCTCACCCCACTGGCCTCATCCCATGGACCCAGCCTGTCCAGCCCCCTCTGTAGACCCCTCCTGCTCCCAGCAGATCCACACTCCCACCCAGTTTGGTGACATCTACAAATCTGTTAATGACAAACTCAATCCCCATATCTCCAACACACCTGGAAACACAGGAACACCACCAGTGAAGGAGCTTGGGACCCATCTTCATCAAAGATCTCATGTTTTGAGGCAAGGGGGTTTCATGAGAACTTGCACTGAAGTGATACAGGGTGTTGCCACTGGGGCCACACAAGTTCAGATTTCACCTACAAATGGCCCTGAAAAGGAGGAATCTGTTTGAAATGGGGCTAATGCAGCTTTTATGGTGGTCACCAATGCTCATGCTGAGGGTTGGAGTCCTTAAAAGGTGTGAGAGAGAGTTGTCCTTACCTGTGGCACTAATTGTTGTGTTGCTCCACAGCACCAGCAAGGACTAAGGTAGAAATGCAAAGCCCTACCAGGGTGCTCTCTGCTTTGCTGAGGTCTTTCTGCCAAAAAACCCTAATAAAGGTGTGGAGCAATGGCAGCTGGAAACAAGAGATGATACAGGTTAAGTGACTTTGTAATTGCACTGGCTGACAAACTGCGGAAGACCTTGTGTTTGTTAATTGTTTTTGTGTGGCTGCCTTTCCCTGGGACTCTTCATCCAAGGGGGACTGCAAAAGGATTTTCTGAATCTGAATTAGTGTGATACCTGAATAATGCCCAGGGTCTGTGCAGAAATGGGCATCCACCTCCTGGAAAGGCAGCACTGTCTGAACAGAATGGCCTCGGTGTGCTCCCTGCAGGTGCTGGGAAAAAAAGAGAGGGAAAGGGTGAGCGCCAGAGGGTGTTTTATTATTTTTCCATGATTCATCAAAGCTGTTTTATAGCAAAATGCTTAACTATGGCCTGTTTGAAGAGGCAAAACTGCCAGGGGCTTGGGAGTCCATAACTTCGCATTTTAGGAGCTGTGGTTTTTTATGTGAGGAAATGGGAAAACACGAAATAGAGGGGAATGCGTATAAACTCCTTCTTCCTGTTCTGATCCTTAGTTGGTGCAAAGAGGGAAGGCTGCTGATGCCAGCCCAGCTGCTTTGGTTAGCCCTGGAAAGGGCAAATCCAAACCACCCGCTAGGTGGGCACTGCTGCCCTCCCACACACTGTGGATCAGGACCACGGCTCTAACAGTGACCAGTCGCAACTGGGAAGTTTCAGGCTATTCTTTCTGTCCTCCCCAGCCCTCCCCCACTGCTGCCCGGTCCGTGTTCCATCCCAGAGACGCGAGACGCAAGCAGGCACCTTAATTTATAGGGGGAAAAAAAATGTCAGCACTGACAGGCAGAGGGGTGCGAGTGGAAATGAGTTGTGCTGATAAGCCCGTCTGACTGTATTTTATTTTACTGAGGTTCTTAACAAACAATCTTTATGAAATGCAAACCTGGCTTATCAGTCTAATGCAGATTGTCTGAAATCCTTATCTCCATGGGCCAGTTAGCTGGAGTGATTCCCTTTTCACAGGGAATAGAGAATGAAGAGCTGCACACAAGCCTCCCCCCGCCTCCTTCCAATCGCTGCCATTTACTGGCAGTGAACCGAACGGCTCTGATTTCCAAACTCATAAATAACGCAGGGCCCCCGAGCTGAGCTGTCCTGTGTTCCCAAACAGTTGTTCAGCTGCGGAGGGAGCCGGAGTCAGCCAGAAGGGGCCCGGGGGCAGGGCTGGGCAAGGGAGAAAGGGAAGAGCCCCTGGCTTGTTGCACCTTTCTGAGAACAGTCAGTATTTAAGCTGATACCTAATGCTGGAGCAGCACAATCTTCTCACAAGATGCATCCCTCCTTCTCACCACTGTGAGCAGACCTAGACCCTGACAGTTGAATGTGTTTCCCTGGCATGATTTTTGCTCCATAACTTTGCCTGCTGTCTGCTGGGGAGGAGCTGCTGCTATTTGTATGTTGAAGATTTATCGTGAGAAATGTGCCTGCTGCTCAGGAGAAGGGTTTTTTTTCTTCATTCTGTTTGTGCTGTCTGTGTATTTTCTGTGCCTCATGTGGGTCAAGTTTGTGTGCCTGGGGAATGGATGGCAGCTAAATAGCTCTGCTGCTTTTTTGAGGGGGGACAGCAGCATGGAAAAAAGGTAATAGCAGCTGTGAGGAAATGTTTTTCTTCTGGCTGCTGAGCCTCTGGGGAATATATATAAAAGTCCATCTCTGGGAACACACGATGGAGTAAACAGATGCTGCTGTTGTCCCTGCTGTGTCTGTGATCCGTGGAAATGTTCTCCTTTCTTGGGACACCACAAGGTGCCAGACGATCTGCACCAGGTCCTAGCCCTCCAATTCCAAAACACAGAACAGGCCTGTACTGAAGCAACAAGACCAAGTGAAGAAGGGGCCTGACTTTTATCTGCCAACACATGCAAGTTCCTTTCACATCTATTTTGCCTCTTGCCATTTTGAATGTTTTTCTGACCAGGAGACAAGGGTCCAGATTCAACAATCATGAGGCATAAGAAGGCCTCAGAGAGCTACAGCTGTACAGAGAAATATGGCTCTGTAGGAAACACGTTTCCCACAGCACATGGCACAGAGAAATTCTAGTGTGGCTGCTGTCAGTTCTTCATTCCTCTTGACATCTGGGAAGATGCCAGCGTGAAGGATTAGTTTAGCAACAGAGATTATCTTTCTCAAAGCAGGAGAGCTTGTGTACCCCAGGATGCAGTGTTATCACTTTCTGTAGAGTCTAGGTAACTCCTAAACCCAGGAATATTAATTACACCAAAGCATGGAAGTATCTTGGTGACACCTCTGCCACGGAGAGGAGTATGGAGATACCACTGCCACGGACACCTTGGACACCTTGTTGGCCATCCCACAGGTGCAACTGCTGTCCAGCCTGGCAGGTCAGCCAGCAGTTGGCAGGGGTCATTGTTCCCAGGGAGCACTGAGGGTTGAACACCAAAAGGACATTTCTCTGTGTCACAGCTCCTTGAAAAAACAACCCTCTCAGTGGTGATGGCTGTGCACACATAACGTGTCCTCCGGTGGCTGCTTCTTAGCCTTTGGTCTTGTGTTTTTTGCCCTGAAGTCAGAAGTGTTTCGTCTTCTTGCTTAAGAAGAGGAGGAGAATTGGGATGAGCAAACAGGCAGGATGACTTCAGGACACTCTGCAACCTCCCTGTTTTACTAGGCCACTGTGTTCCATTGTTCTTTCACACTGTGGGGAGGAGTAAGGAAGACACACCGAGCTGTAAATCTGTTTAGGTGGTGTCAGTGAATGGCAGCTGTCAGGCAGGTCTTCAGAAACAAATGAGCAGTCTGAATCACAAGTGAATATGTAAAGCATCTCCAGACCTCGCTGTGAGGATGAAGTGTGCTCCTGGAAACAAAGACTCACAATTAGTCTTGGGTGATTATATTGCAGCGTTTCTGCAGGGGGGGAGGAATCAATTTGGTTGTGTCTTTTTTCTTCTAGAAAGTCCAGGTGTAGTTTCACTGGAAGGTTCTAAAACCTTTCAAAGTTGCCTGCCTTACAGATGTCCCTCTGTATAATGGGAAAAAAAATCCAAATTCTTCCTCTTCCCCCGGTTTTGACGTGAATGTGTGTGGGAAGTTCCAGGTTACACTATCTGGTTTTTCTCCTGAGCTGGAGATCTCTGTGTCCCCAGTTCTTTCCATTCTAGAGTCCACATATTTCTCAGTTTGGAGTTTCAACCCTTCATCATGGGTGGATGCTTGGGGTGCAAATCTGGTTCTGTGGAAACCAGCAGATGTTGATCTGGTCTTGCCAGGACCTGAATTTCACCCATCTCCCATTCCTTCTGGGCGAGCTGGACTCAGCCCCAGTCAATGCCCTTATGTGGTGCTGAGTTTTGTGGTGTGCTCAAGGAGCTATGGCATTTACCTGTCCTTTCAGGTTGGTTTTTGTTTTAGCCTGCCTGCTGAATTGTTACAGGAGAGTTTGCTGCTCTCCACTATGAGAACTGGAATTATTTAGCCTGGAGAAGAGGAAGCTTAGGGTGGGAGTACCTTATTTTTCTTTCAATTACCGCGAAGGAAGTCACAGCAAGGTGAGGGTTGATCTCCTCTCCGAGGTGACAGGACAAGAGGAAACAGCCTCAACTTGTGCCAGGGGAGATTTAGATTGGATACCAGCAAAAATTTCTCCTCTGAGAGCTTTTTCAAGCACTGGAACAGACTGCCAAGTGAAATGGTGGAACCACCATCCCTGGAGGGATAGAAGAGACATGCAGATTAGGTACTGATGGTGGACTTGGCAGTGTTGGGTTAATGGCTGGGCTGGATGATCCTAGCGGTCTTAGAGCAAGGGTTGGGCCAGGTTTGCTCCCAGCTGAGCAAGGCTCAGGGGAAATTGTGCTTTTTGCATGTGCAGGGCCCTTCTACCCAGCTTCTTTCACGGCAGATCAGGATGGGCCCCACTGAACTGGCCACAGGGAAACTGGGAAGAGCCACACAAACTGGCCCTTTTCAAAGGTGATGGCTGTTCCTGATAATGCCAACTGGCTCAGCTTTCATTTCATCTTCCTAGTGACTAATGCAGACAGATCAATTAGGGGCTGCACACAAGAAGCTGCAGCTCCTCAACCCTCCCCCAGATAATAATAAAAATATGCCCCCGCTTTTCTCCCTCCTTGAAGTCCCCAGGAGAGTATTAGCTGGTGCTGCAGGTGCAGCCACCCTGCAGGGTGGTGAGAGCAATGAATAGTAAGGTTTTTAGCTCAAGCACACTAAGGCTGTTCAGCAGCCATTGGATAATCCTCTGTTAATCAGATTATGCAAATTACTACTTCAGCATCCCTATCCCATCTCTTGTCCCCCTGTTCTCCAAGCTGGAAATAAAAGGCACTCTAAAAAGGAACATTTAAACTGCAAAAAGGCAGCAGTGCTGAAAGGGGAGGGCAGAGAGTGCCGGGATGAGGAGCAGGGCTTTGTTTCCATGCAGGCAGGCAGGCATTCTGCCTTGGCCAAGCAGTGGGAGACACCAGCAAACCAAAGGTCAGGAGTGGGTGCTGCCTGTGCATGAACAGTGCCTTGGTGCTGGGCTGGGGAGGGCAATGCTGGTGCCTTCCTGGAGGCCAGCACTTTGCCCCAGGATGCTGTGCTGGAAGAGCCTCCCTTGGAGCACAGAGACCAGAAGTGTTTGGGCAATGCTCTCGGGCACATGGTGTGACTCTTGGGGACGGTATTGTGCAGGGCCAGGAGCTGGCCTGATGATCCTTGAGGGTGCCTTCCAACTCAGCTTCTTCTGTGATTCCTGCCTGTTACTTTGCATTCGTGATGTGTTGTGAGTTCATTCACTCACAGTGAATTCACTCACAGCCCAGCACCACAACAAAGGTTTGGCTGAGAGATGCTGCCCCTGAGCACAGTGACCAAACTGAAGGAAGGGACAGGTTACCAAAAACAATCTGTGCCTGCAAAGCCTGGACTTGTATTGCCCAAAACCTGCTCCTGTGCTTTAGTGCAGGCAAGGTAATCACCTCCTCTGGCTCTGGGTTTGGTACAGGCTTGTGTCTTCCTGAAACACTGGTTAGGAGCCCCGACACTCACACCAGCACTTTCCTCAAGTTTGACAGTTTCTCAGAACGTGGCTTATGGCTCTCACTTGGTCTCTGAGGATGTCACATTTTTCACCCAGGCAGAACCAATGGTATTTTTTTTACCAACTGGAGTAGAAAGATGGAGAAGGCAAGAGAGGTCAGTTGCAAGTAAAACAGAGGAGCTGAAAGCTTGTTAATTCTTTGTGTGCCCGTTGAAAGTGACCCAGAAAACCAAGCTGAGCTGCATTTGTGGTAAGGTACTCCTGCATGAATGCGATTTGTTTGTGACAAGGATGAGGCTGCCTCTGCTCTGGCAGATAAAACCAGGGCTTTGCACTGGGCTTTTGGTACTCACAGATGGCCAAGAGAATTTGCCCCCCACTCCTTCCCCATTGCTGAACATGCATCCTGATGTTTATGTCTTGTTCACTCAGGCTAGGCAAAGTTGTCTCGAGGGCTGTTTAAAATTTGTACAAACAAGGTTCATACCCTGCAGGTTTGATGGGTCCAGCAGGTCACAGGGCATGTCTTGGTTTCACGGGCTCAGGTGACAGACACGGGCGAGGTGGGGACACGCCGATGTGTACAGGAGGGACTTCACTGGTGTTAATGGAGCTGCTTCCCTGTGCTGGGGTGTGAAAGGCTGGGACATCAGCTCCGCAGGAGTGATACTCATGGTCAGCTGGAGAATGGACACCCTGGTCCGAACCATTAGGAGCTTCTGCCTGACCTTGAAAAATTATTTTGAAAATGCAGGTGGTCAGGCAAGCATCCTGCACAGTTCTCACCTGGAGGAATTTTGTCGAAAATTTCTCTTCCTTTCTCTGTCTGCTGTTGGCTTCTGAAGAGGCAGTGGAAAGTAAGGGGGTGTTTAGCATGGTCATATGATGGAGCTCAGGTGAATTAAAAGAGTAATGGGGTGATACCTGCATGCTGCAAATCAGCACTGTTCTGTAGTAAGTGACGAAAGTTCATCACTTTGCACCAGCCGAGCACCTGAAATACAGAAATGTACTTAAAAACAATGGAAACAAGGCTGTTGGAAATGAAATTTGAAACTATACCATCTCCCCCACCATCAAGGCAGCAATATGGGAATACTTTCATAATTCAGCAAAATAATAGGATGGAATAACTTTAAAGTGAAGGAAGAAAGCTACCTTTAAGAGTCAGAATAGTGAGTATGTCTGTTTTTCCTGTCTGAAATGGACTGTGTAATCATAATGAGCTCCTGAAAGGCTGGCTTTATTGGAGTGTCCCTGTGCACACACATGCACTGCTGGTCCTGCAAGAGGAGCAGCCTCAAGCACCAAACAAGGGACCTCTGCTTTGAGGGTTTCAACCTCAGCCATTCCCATGCAGCAACCTGCACTAAGAGATGTTAGACAGATTCAGAGCAAGTTCCCTTCTTTATTACAAGAGTTCACCTCAAAAAACAAGCTACGGGGTTCCAAAGACTTGCACATGAAGGAAGAGGCCTTGCCAGACTGTGGAAAATCCTGGAGATTCCCAACACATTGAATCCAGATATCTGGGGGCTGAGGGTTTTGCCTGAAGTCATACTGGAAATTAATCCTCTTGGTCTCTTGACAACTTTTTTGTTGTTAGTTTTAAGTTTGTTGTAGAAGGCGCACCTATGACAAAGACCTTTGGAGCCTTTAGTCTGGTCAGAAAGGTTTTCTTAAATTCAACTCCACATTTCTTTGGATCTCTGTTTTGAGTGATGCTGATCTGGTTGCCTTATTGCTGCATGCAACCTGGCTGAGCTCCACATGGCGTGCCCCTGAAAGTGGCAGCTGCTTATCCTTTCAGATGCCTGCCTTGTTTTCCTCTATTTTAGGTGATTTCCAAGAACTTTTAATGTCAAGGTGCATCTGTGTCAAGTGGAAAATGAGCTGTTTGTCTCTCCCCTTGCTCCTAGTGAAAAGGTTTAGAGACACATTAGGTTTTCAGTCTCTTTATTCTGTGGCTAAACATTTTCTTCAATGCTATCAGCAAGTTTCAGCATTAAAAAGGAGAAGATTTTTGGCTTCTGGAATTAAGCCAAAAAGTGTGGCCAGAATTTAAAGCACCCCCTGATGTGTTTTGTTAACACTAATAAGAGATTCAAAATGCCACGAAAAAGCTTCAGATGATGAAAGTTTAATATTTCAGCAGTCTGCATGCAGCTGGTATTCTGAACTTCAAGCAGCCTCCTCCAGCTCAATATTCTCAAAATCCATTAATCTGAATTATGATTTTAAAGGGCAGGAGCCCAGATGTGCGTAATTGTTTCTTATTGTTCCCATATGTAGAGCACGGCTCTGAACTCACAGCGATAACACAGCTGTGTGTTTGCAGCCTCTCGCTGTCCTTTTCCTGTCCATCACTCTCTCTGCGCTGCTTTCATCAGGCTCACCTGGCTCACCTCACAAAGCAGAAAAAACTACTCAAATACAGGCCCATCCTCTGAAATCTCTGCTCATATTTAGGCAGGGTTCTCTGCTATATCCTGGTCGCTTGCAAGTAAGAGTTTCGCTAGAGAAAGACAGAGTTTGAGGTCTGACCCAGTGTGAACCATAAACGTTTGTTTGCACATCTGACCATGGCTCTGACTTGGAGAGGCATCTCTTGGCCCTGGAAGTTGTGTAGCAGGATAAAGCCTTTTGCTCCTGCTGGCATACCACACAGTCCCCTATGCCAGAAACAGCTTTTCCTCCTTTTAGGAAGAGGAACAATGAGGGTTATGCCCCTAGGATATTTCAGGGGCTGGAATGTTAATCCTGGCATGCCAAATTTCCAAAAGAGACTTAGTTTTGAGACATTCACAGTTCGCAGCCACCCACATGTTCTTGACCTCTTCAAAGTGGCCAACTCTCAAGTGTCCCACTTCACAGAGTCACACGTGGAAGTGCAGTCACATAAGAACAGTGCTACTTCATCCAGGTCAAGCAGTTCCTGGTGCAGAGGTGAGGTGGCTGAAGTCACCTGCTAATATCACACCTTACAAAATGCATTCAGTATCCCCTTCAATTTTCATGAACTGGTCACGGGTGGCTGCTGAAAAGCAGACCTGTTGCAGGTAAAGAACTGCCCCAGACTCCAGGGAAACTGTCAGGATGTATCCCAGCAGAAATTTCTGTGAGGAGGAGCAAGCCCAGGGAGCAATGTTGCTTCCACAGCTCTTGTTCCTGGCTGAGCTGTACCATCCTGGCAACTATGGGTTGGTCTGTGGAAAAGTAATGCCAGGGCTGCAGGGATGGATTGGTAATGTGTTCCCCCTGCTGCCAGGTCACTGACAAGTATGGAGAGGGAGATGAATGAGACTGGTGTGGTTCATGGGTGCCAAGTAATCACAGCTCAATAGGAAGCTTAATAAAGACACAGTGAAACAGACTCTGACGTATGACCCCTCCAGAGTGTTTTTACAGGGTGGAAAAGACTCTTGAAGTTGGTATAAAAGTCAGCAACCCTGTGCTGGTTCTGTACCTGGGACCTCCTGCCCAGTGCCTGGCAGTGGGTCCTGGTGTAAGTGCTGCTGTGTTTGCACACTCTCCTGTGTGGAGGCACGAGTGGGAATGAAAAGCAGTCCATCCTGCCCCTCTCCCTGCAAGGAAAGAAGCTTTCCTGACTGTGTATTTTATAGTGCTTTGTCTGGCCAGGTTTGGAAAGCTCTAGGCAGTGAAGTATCAAGCAGTTAGGGATCAAGAGCTTCAGTTCCCTTCCCTTTCTGGACCTACAAGCCCCCTTCCCTACTGTTGCCTGCTGGCTGGAGCATGTCAGGGCAGATTTTGGGTGTATAATGGATTGGAGGAAGTAACAGAGAGGAGGGGCACTCTCCAACTCTCCAAAGTAAATTACATGGAAATTAGGCTCCTGTGAGGCCAAAGGCCCCTCCGGAATAGGGCCTTTAGTTAACATAACACTTGTGCTAAATGAAGCGGTTGACACAGCTTTCAGGCTGTAGTGCCACTGTTAATTTACCGTGTGAAAGGGCTGAACCTTCAGTCGAGTTCTGCAGGGAACAGCTCTGCCCCGGCAGGGACCCAAGGCTCATTCTCTCCAGAGAGCAACCACATCATTCCACTGCTGGCTTATTAATATTTATGGAGCAATCCTGTTAACCGAAACATTCTCAGTGCTTTAAGAACCCAGTAGGTGAGCACTGCTGAGCCATCTTGCTGTTTGGGGTGCCCTGGTCTGGGTACTAGCTGAGCTTTCCTGGGACTTGGCAGAGGGAAGTGGTGGAGTGTGCCTAAAACTGCCTTATCCTGGGTGCAGAGCTTTTCCTGCCCCATGAAAGCAGGGTGATGAGCTGAAGCTTCTCTTTCTCTATCCCTTGCTCCCCTTTATAACCCCAGGATACCTCCTGTTGCTCCAGGGCATAAGTAGATATCTTGCTCTTGTTCTCCCTATTTGCTCTGATGTTCATCCAAAGAAAACTCCCAGCACTTAATGGAGAAGTGGGTGGAGGAGCAGAAAGGACTGTACGGGTCCCAAAGGATCTGTATGATTGTAATAAACCCAAGCTGGCTTGTGCCTGGGGCAATTTTGTGATTATTTTCATAGAAACAAAGAGTGGTTTGGGTTGGAAGAGACATTTAAAGGCCACCTTGTCCAATTTCCCTGCACTGAGCAGGGACATCTTTAATTAGAACAGACTACTCAGTGCCCCATCCAAAGTGACCTTGAGTGTTCCCAGGGATGGGGCATCTACCACATCTCTGGGCAGCCCGTGCCAGTGTTTGACCTATAAATGCATTGTTACCCAGGGCAAGGGTGAGGCTGGATGGACCAGTCTCTGTCATGGACACAGACACATAATGGGGATGGGGTCATTCTGCAGGTTTTGGGTTTTGCACTCAGATGTCACCTTGCTTGCCTGTTGTCCTTGAGCAGAGAGGAAGCTTTGGGGACACCCCAGCAGGGCAGAAAGAAGCTGTGTTTTGCTGACCCTACATCTTAGCCACAGGGGTGTGGAGCTGACTCATCTTTGCTGTAAAAGCATGAGTTAAACCCTCAGTGCACTGGGTCCTGAAGTGAAGGACAGGCTGGAAGAGGTGTGAATTCACACCTGGGGCGTCCTGCTGTCATGGAGTGAGGCAGAGGGGCAGCCAGGGCTTGGGGCAGCACTGGGACAGCAGCAGCTGTTGTTGTCCTCTGGCTGCAGAAGGTGCCAGCAGTGACTCCAAGGGAGAGGGAGCTTCCACCAAAGCAGGGAGTGCAGGATCCACCTGCCTGCACATGGTCACCCCCCAAATGCACCTCACATCCTGTCAGAGCAGAGCAGGAGCCTCCTCTTGCTTGGGAGTGCAATAAATACCCCAGCCTGTTCCTCAGTTCTGAGCTATGCTAGAGAGGGCTTTTGAAAGAGCCAGCTCTGTCTCTGAAAACACTGAGAAGCTCAGATCTGGATAAATAAGTAAAATTAAAAAAAAAAATCTCCTCAAACAGAAGAGGAAACAGAGAGGAAAATTACATTATTGCTAATGCTGGTTCCATCCTTTCCTGCCAAATTTCACCTGACCTAGCCAGAGTCACTTAGCTAAGTGACTAAAGCTGGTAAGGATGGTTCCAGCTACCACCCCATCCCAGCCCCAGAAAAGGGCAGGGGGCATGTGGTGAGCAGAGAAAAGGCAAGACAGAGAGGAATCTCCTGGGAGATGCAAAACAAGCTCCCTGGATTGCCAGGACTAGTGGTGACACGCGCCAGACAAAGGACCTGCTACTCTATAAATGAGGCAGCCGGGATCAGCGCTAGGCTGACTCCAGCAAGAGCAAGCTCTGTGGCCAGGCACTGGAAAAGCAGTCGGGAAAGAAACATAGGAAGCGTCTGATTTTGCTGCTTGTTCGCCCCCTGACCAGGTTTCCAGAGGCACAAGTACCAGAAAAGTAAGTGACAATGGCCTCTTCTGTTTACAGCTATCCTCCCCTCTTTCTGGCTGATCTTGCAACTTTCTTAGGAATGCCAAAGTTTCCCCTCAGAGCAGGGAATATCCTTAAAGGAAAGGATTTCTGCAGTAGCCTTTTTACCAGTTCGCTGGATATTCATTTCTTATTGTGGCACCTCTGGTTCTTGTAAGCAAAAATTTAAGAGTAAGGCACCTCATCTGACAAACAGCCACTTACAGGTGGCTGCACTTCATCAAGTGAAGATGCAGTTTGTACCCGAACTTTCCAAATTCCTAGCATCCCCAGAGATTCAGTGAGTCGGACCTTACCAGAAGAAAATATTGATTTGTTTTACTGCTTTTGAGAGAAATGTTGGTGTTGACATGTGGAGGAAACTGAAGTGATTTTAATTATGGTTCTTAACTATTCCTACTATTCCTATTTTGTTACATCATAGCTGTAAAATTAAACACTAGGCAAACTCATTTATAGCACTGCAAAGTGCTGTAAATCAGAGCTATTGCACTGGTGCAAAAGGATTAGACAGAACACCATAGACTCCCTGAGTTCAGGACTAAAACTTAACTGAATTCTCCAATGCTGTTTGGTATTTAAAACTTATTCCTTGCAAAAAGTACAAATAATCATGTACTAATTAATCTTATGCTGTATGCTTGTTCACTAGACTGTGTGGAAATTCAGTGACAGTGTCAACAGGTAAAGGTCTAAGGAATCAGTTTTAAATTCCAATCCCCACATATTTAAAAATATCTCCATACTTTACGGGTCAGCTGTGTTACAGCTGATGCGTATGTAAAATACATAAGCATTTGAATTTTCCTCAGTTCAGCAGTGCACTTAGGGGGAAAAGCTTAGCAATTTTTTTTTTTTTAATTTCACTTCTACTGTTAAATATTAGTAACTCTCAAATTTGTGAAAAAGCTTTTGAAACTGACAATTTAAAACATGTTTCTTTTTCCAGGAGTAGCCTTCTGCATAAAACTATTTGCCTGAGAAACTTAATAAACAGCAGAAGATGCATGTTTCCTGAGGTAGTTGTCTCTATCCTTCCTGATTTTCTTGTAACAGTACAGGACAATATTTCATTTTCAGAATCTTTTTCCATCATGCATTTCTGTATTATTTCACACAGACACAAAAAACCCCAAAACAACCAAAAACAAAAACCAACCAAAAAAACAACTACAAAGCTAACCAACCAGATTAAAAACCCTAAAATACATGCAGCTTTTTTTTACTGCCTGCTTACATAAATCTTTATGGTAGTTGTGATATGAGCAGATGATCCAAGAAATGAAGTGCTCACAGAGCCAGCATGCCAGGCAGGAAGCTTGTGGACTAAATGCAGGTGGTTGAGGCAGGGATGATTTTTGTGCTGCTGTTTCTCTCAGGAGCAGCCCCAACAGAGGTTGGTGGCAAGACATTCAGTGGAAAATAGGGTTGTGTTCCTTGTCTTGCACTTTGTATCCCACTTTTGGGAGCTATGTTTTGCCGTGGTGGCCATGTGTCTCTGCTCATGGTGACCTCTGGTCTTAGGCACAGCAGGCACTGGTGTGACCCAAGGTGGTCAGCAGCCTGGTTTGAGGTCTGGCAGGAAGACAGGGCTCTGCACTGGCTGCTCTTAGACCTTCAGTCTTGTTTTGCCTGCAGTCACAGACAGATTTGCCACCAGCCCCAGAGCAGACCTGGACAGGAAGCAAAAGCAAATATTGTTTGGGGGCCACATCCAAGCATAATAAATATCTACCTTTCCCCTGATGCAAATATCCTTTGCAGACCTGGATTTTCCCCTCTCTGTTCCCAGCTTCTCTAACAGTGTGAGCTGCTGCAGACTGCTCTCTGCCGAGCTGTAAGACATGCAGCGCCTGGTCCCACTCCTCGCTTACATTCTTCTTCCAGGAAGGAGGATGTGGACATACACAGGCAGGGCAAATGTTTTCTGCTATTCACAGCTGCCCTCCTGCCTTTTTGTGGTAGAGAGAGGGAGGCAGGAATGAGTGATGTGATGAGATGGCAGAAATATCAGTGTGGAACAGGGGAAAAAAAAAAAAAGAGACTTGAAAAACTCCTGGAAACAGAACCAAACTGTTTTCCTTCTCTGTGTTTACCTTAAAGGAGAGTGTCTGTATGTAGTATTTGGGCTGTTAATTTGGCAGAGACTCTTGTTAAAGGAAACCCACAGGAACTGTCATTTTGGCCAGAGAAGCACTTTTCCAAGAGAAACTCTGAGATTCTCTGGAACAGAAAATAACACAAGTGCAACTTTAGCAAATAAAGGCTAAACCTCCTGGCAGAGTGTTCCTTTCTCAGCTTAGCAAGCTGTCATGCCCCTGCTAATGCACTGGAACTCCATTTAGCAAAAGCTGTTGCAGCCCATGAGTGGGTTCTTTATTATTTTTGGTGTAGAGCTGTGGTATAATTTGTCTTTCTGCAAAGCACCATAAAATGTATTGAGCAGATGGGACCCACATGAAAAAATCCAACAACAACAAGAAATTCCCAAATCCAAAAAAGGTCCACTCCCACGGGCAGAGTTAAACCTTTTCTTGACCTACATCTTTATCACTATTGCCAAGTTCTTGGCCACATACTTTGTGCTCTCCCAAATCGCATCTGGGTGGCAGCCCATTGCTTCGCAGATCTTCCTTTCCCAAGGCAGGCCTAGAGGCCATGATGCCGCAGTGTGCAGAGTCTGCAGACAAGGCTGATTTCTCAGAAAGCAGAGAGCTGTTCTCTGCCAAAGACCTGCACCCTCCAGGAGGGCAACTGGATTACAAAGCTCAGCAACCCAGGGGCAGCACTGGGTAGGGTGAAAGACCTTTCTCTTGAAACTGGGATCGCACGCAGTATAGTAACCCCAAACATGAAGGCTGACTTAATCCTGAGACGTTCACACAGCTGCTTTTGAAGACTCAAGTGATTTCCTTTTTCTAAAGGTTCAGTGAGAGCACAAGTGTGGCTGTGAGAGTTTCTGTAAATGCTGCCCTTAGACAGGAGGGCTCCCAGAAGCAGAGATTCTACTATGTGCATTTTGTCCTAGATTTACAGGCTCTAAAAAAGGTAAATCACTGTGTCAGCGTGGACTGGTTTTTATAGTGCTTTTACTGCTCTGCTGTACTGCGTACCGTGGTATGATTGTTGGATAACACTCCCAACAGAGGCATGAGGCAGAGATAGGAGCCCTTGTTCACTCCTGAAGTAGTTCCTCTTCCCACATCATGTTTGAAATAAAATGAAGTTCATGGATAGTGCTAGGAATCACACTGGGAACGCAGGGAGAGGCTCTTCTCGTTCATTACACCAGCACTGAAAGATTGGGCCATCCTGTGCTTGTGTCTGCTCTAACACACAAATGCTCACACACATTCGATAACTTTTTCCTCAAACCTTGCAGAGGTTTATAAGCAGGAGGGACAAGGAGGTGCAGGGGAAAAAAAAATAGAAGAAGGAATTTGCATGATGCATGGCAGGGAAACATGGACAGAAGCTCAACTCCCTGGTTGCCAGCCCAGCATCCACTCTCAGATTCACTGAGATCTCTGTGTCCTTGTCCAGCAATGAACCTGTGGGATTTCAGGTGGCACTTTGGAAAGGGTACTGACATACAGGGAGGCAGCAATGGGGAGAGTGAGCTGAGGAAAGCTGGGAGGGGCGAGCCTGTACCTAGAGGTGAGCTGCTCCTCTTGCAATCCATCAGGCTGGGGTGCATTGTCCCCTCTGCCCTTCCTTCCCCTCCCATCCCAAAGAAAGTCCCTGAAATCCCAGCAGCCATGCAGTGAGCAGTGCACGGCTAAGCTGCAAGGAGTGAGTTTATCCCTCCTAGGGAATGGGGAAAAAAAATAGTCATATGTTAGCCATAGGTAGTATTTTGTCTTGTGACAGCCATGCTCAGTCTTGCCCTCTGCATGAAGCTCAGTGCCATGCTCTGAGGCTTGTGTGAAAATGCAGAGGGAAACCGTGAGTTTCCCCTTTCTGCTCTTGCCCAGATCACAGGGATGTGAAGCGAACAAAGCGCGGCAGCAAGGAGTGATAGCAGATCGTGCTCACAAGCACCTGCCTGGTAGAGGAAACAGGCACCATCTGCTCTTCTGTTGCCATTTACTTAAGGGCTGGGGGGACTTTACAAAATCCAATGCAATGTGTTAAATAGCCAATTTTAACAGGCGCTGGGTTTCCCCTGTGGAGTGATGGTGTGGCACCACAGGTTTACTAGAAGCACTCCAATTCTTGGTGGCAGCAGGCATCTGCTGTCTGATTAAGATTTGCAGGAGTAGGTCTCCAGTGGCCAGTTTCAACATGGATTTAACTTCATCGAGGTCAGAGGTATAACTTGAGGGAGGAACTTTCTCGTCCAAGATCTGTAGTTAATAGCATCCTGCTAATTATGACTGAATGCCGGGCTCCCGGCGAGTCCCCTGCCAGCCCTCAGACATTAATCGCTGGCTCGGGGGCCATTTGCTGGGGAATGTCTGGCAGAGATGAGCTTTTTGCCTAAGCTGCTCTGCTGCTGCTGCTGCTGCCTGAATTGCCTGAAAGGCTTTTGCACAGAGAGGCTGTGAGAACTGCTGCTATGGGAGAGATCTTCATCTCTTCTGCGGTTCCGTCTTTTGTCTGGCGACACTCGCGGCCACATTAAAAATAGCCAGTATTCCACCCGCCACACATTTTTATATTTTTCAAATGGGTAGGCAGGGGGTGGAAGGACCTTCAGCCCTCTGTTTGGTGGGTGGTGGTGGCTTGCTTTTCCTTTGTTTTTTTCTCTTTCTGGTTGTTGGAGCAGATTCACTGGGGTTATTTCTTTGCACAATTCTCTTTACATGTTGCAGATGTGCACCTTATCTCATGAAACTGCATTTACCTCCTACTTCTGGACATGCCTCCTTGAGCTGAGTTAAATCCTTTCCTCAGTGCACAATTCTGTCCTTCGAAGTAACTCCTCCAGTGAAAATGGTGTAAACTTCCAGATTTACATTGCTGAGAGCAGAATTAATCCTCTTGAATCTAAGCTGCTGTCTTCCTGTGTTTTTAATTGTCTTCTAAATGTGGGGCTGTTAATCTGTGGTTAGGGAAGGTGAGCAGAAAGTACAGAGTCCAAACCTGCAGGTTAATGCAATAAATCTGTACATTATATGTACAAACAGGTGATTTCTGCACAGATTTAAAACAGACCAGTGGGATACAAGCCGCACGCAACCACTGGACGACACAGATTTTATACAGTGCATCAGAGAAAGCTAAAGAATACATTGCTCAGATGTGCAAAATTAGCAAAGACCTGAAGTTGCAAATAACATATTGAAAGACAAGTTTGGTGAGAAGGGTTGGAGAGAAGGAAGGAAAAGAAGGAAGGGAATGAGACAAAAGAAATGGAAATCAGATCCCTTGCCAGCAAACTGGCTGCATTTTAACTAGAAGGTGCTGTGGTTGCAGAGAACTTGAGGGATGTGTAGGTGACTAGAGGAAAAAAGCTGTGTTGAAAAATTACGATTATTGCAGGATTGGACCAGGATAATTTTTCTCCTATGTTTCTAACTGAGACTCCAAGCACAACAACAGGAAACCCACACCAGTAAAGACAAAAGGGAGAGGAATTTAAGGTGGAGAGATGTACGGAGGTGGCTTACACCTGAAACAAAGCTCCCCATAGAGCTATCACTGCAAGAGGAGGCACTGGGAAAGGAAAGGAGCTGCTGCTTGCGGATCTCGAATAAATGTCAGAAATACAAACACACGTTTTTGAAGTGTAAAGCAGGAGCTGTTCTCACAAAGGCGTCTGTTTGCTGACAAGGCTTGTGACCACAAACGTAGCATTGTCCTTTCCAGAGGCATGAGTA
Source organism: Dicrurus megarhynchus (assembly GCA_013399195.1). Taxonomy (NCBI): domain Eukaryota; kingdom Metazoa; phylum Chordata; class Aves; order Passeriformes; family Dicruridae; genus Dicrurus; species Dicrurus megarhynchus. Next base: position 759,531 of record VXAD01011231.1, on the reverse strand, counting down.
GAGAGACAAAGAAAGCACGGCCTGAAGGAGTAGGCTGGGTTTATTTTTCCACCAATAACACCGCTAATAGGACAAGAGGGCATGTTCACAGCACCAGGGCTGGGTGTTAACCTGCCTTCCTGGAGCACTGTGCTGGGGACTGTCTGCAGCAGGAGGATGACAAGAAACAGACTCTCTCTAGGTATTTGTAGCTGAGATGTAAACAGGTATCCAGCAAACACTGACCCACATGGCAGAACTACAGTGCAGAGCTCCAAAGACCTGGTAAAATACAGTCTAGTCAACCAATTAGAAGAAAAAAGGAAGCCCAAATAACTTTCCCTATGTTACAAAAAATAAATATCTTTGTACACAGGTAAGTATGTCTTCAGAAGGAAAAAAAAAACCAAAAAAAATCAAACAGCAACATAAACACCAAAGCAGAAGACAGAAAGAAGCAGGTGGCATTCTGAATTTCACATGGATCTGAGCAGCTGCTTGGAAGAATAAATTTGTAAAGGCAAAAGTTTTGCCTTGGGCACTGAACACATTGCAGTACAGAGGAGCACTGGAAGGCAGTGTTTAAAATTTGTACCACTGATGTGGCAGTGTTCTTGCCAAAAAGGTACATGCAACATGCTTGAGGTAGGTGCAAAGCACCAAGCAGATTTGTTCCCACAGCACAAACCAAAAATGATACACGGAGTAGGAGAATGATTTTTTTAAAAAAGAATGAAAAGAGAGATATAATCCCCATTTGGATCAAGCAATGAGTCTTAATTTAAGTCTATAAAAGACAAGAAAAACTCCCAGCAACCTGAAATACGAGGGTTTGTTTTTTAAAGGAGCCTTTCATGAAGCAAGGTCATTTTGATGAGGCAATTTTCTCATCTCCTGAAGGTATGACAGTAATTTCAGTCTTCTACCAAAATAGAAATGTGTTAGCAGTGTAAAGGCCAGGGCCAAGAGGAGCCTGTGAGGTACTGTCACTGTGAACAGCCATTTACAATGTACAGGGGTGTGCCTGTACCGGCTGCATCCCTGACCAGAGGTCTCAGAACACAGCTCTGACAGGATTTATAGTGCTGCAGCTGTGTTCCCCTGGCAGCTGGTAATCCGTGCTGGACTGGAACTTGAAGGAGCTGGGCAGGAACTTCCCTGCCTTGGCTCCCTGGCAGGGCATCCCAATTAAACTGTGAGTCACATTTGCGTTTCTTTATTCCCTTGGACTTTTACTGTGTATTTTGGTGAACTCCGGGTGTCTTGCATGGTGTGAGGCTGCTTCAGATGGAAACAGGATCACAGCTGGGCTGTCATCCCAAGGTTTCCTCTTCCTGTGGATGAAGGATGCTGTTCCCTCTGCTCCCCACTCCCCTTCACAGGACTACTGTAAAGAAGGGTTTGCCAATGAGTATAAAAAGCTGAGGTTTTCACATGCATTAGAGGGTAAGTGGAAACATTTGTCCTTTAGTCTCTTGGCTGTGGATAGCTGTTCCCTGCTCCAACTGTCTGTGCGCCATTGGCATAAAGAGCTGCTTCAGAAATGGAGGAGTCAGTGTCTCCTCTAGGGCTGTGAGAGAGAAGGGAAGACACTTTCCCATGGTGGTGGGAGAAGGGTTGGGGCAGCACAAAGAACTTTTGGCAGTCTTTCTGGTAAATGGCATTTAAAATCACTGTGCACCCCTTGCCTCAGTACTCGACTTTGCCAGGTCTGCTCTGGGCACGGGGCTCCCTTTGCTTGGCTCTGTGAGGGTGAACAGGGAACAACTGGGGAGAGGTTTTGTCTGGGATGCCAGCATGTTTTGTAGGAATCACACTTTCCCTCATGCACTTATGGCACTTGTGGCTTAGTCTTGGCATCTCTCAGAGGCTAAAGCAGAAGCCAGACTGAAAAGTCTCTGATACCAGCAGTGAGCAGCCAGTGTGGGCTGGGCAGGAAACCAGAGTGGTGCTTCCTTGGAGAAGGGAAATAACCTCCTGAAATAACTGCAGTCACACATGTCTGTGGTGTTGGCTGGCTGCTCACTGAAGACCCATGGTGAAGGTCCACCTGGCTTCATTTCAGCCAGGAATCACCAAGCTTGGGCCAGCTAGGAGCAGACTTCAGGAAGGTGTGAAATGAGGCATGGATATGTTCTGTGCTGGCTCTGCCTGCCTTCCCCCATAAAAAGTGCCTGTGTGGCTCTCAGGCAGTCTGGTGGGATGACAAATGCATTGTCTGTTGGGAATTCTATTGCAGGGGAACTCTGAGCAGCCTGAATAAGCTGGGCTTGTAGCAGCACCGAGTGCTTGTATAAGGAAATTAAACTCCTTTATTTCCTTTGTGAAGCTCTTTCTGAAGTCTGGCATCTGGCTGCATCTCCAGTAGTTATGATGACTTTAGGGTGACTCTGTGAAGGACATACAGGACAAGAGTGCCAGCCACAGAGAGCAGAAATTAGAAGCCTAGCACCACCACTCTCTGCTTGCCACTTGCCTGGAGGTTACCGTGCCCCTAAAAAAAAGCAGCCTGTGTGAAAGCCAGGGGTATCCAGCATTCACTCACCATCTCCTTTGCTTTGCAGCACCTTAAGAATGACAAGGAAGATCTTCACCAACACCAGGGAGAGGTGGAGGCAGCAAAATGTCAACAGCGCCTTTGCCAAGCTGAGGAAACTCATTCCCACGCACCCACCAGACAAAAAACTGAGCAAGAACGAGACGCTCCGGTTGGCCATGAGATACATCAACTTCCTTGTCAAGGTCCTGAGAGAGCCAGGCCTCCAGCAGACGGCAGTGGCAGCTCGGGGCAGCATCCTGGGGTTCTTCCAGCAAGCCCCACACTTGCAGAGCATGGAAGAGCTGACACTGATTGAAAACTGTGGTGTCTCCTGTCCCAGCATGAGCAGCAATAGAGTAGAGTGTTGGTCAGAGACATCATCTCCCTAGTAGACAGTGAGACGTGCAGTCTTGGTGTTAGTGTGATAGTCCCTCTCTCCTGGCAGGATCTGTGGGTTGCTCTTCTGTGTATTGTGACTATTTATTTATATTTATTGCTATTTTATTTGCATTTTTATTTAATAGGATAGGAAATCCTTGGTTGTGCAAAAACCTGGAAGTCCAGACGGAGAACTGTGATCTCTGGGAGCTTGGAAGGACACACTGCTGTCATGGCAGAGTCCAAGCCAGAAGAGTCTTCTGCCTGTATCTCCTCCATAAATCAGGGCATAGAAATTCATTCAGTGTTTCTGACAGGGAAAGAGATTATTCTCCCATGCTATTTCAAGGAAACACTATTGAGATGAAGAATTATGACAGCACCACAAAATTTGTCCACAACAGACATCTGGCCTCGGTAGTGAAAGATTTTGAGAGATGTGATATTTGACAGAGTCCTCCACCAGTTGTCCTGTGGGCTAATTGCACTCACTCTTGAACTTGTGGATCTTATTTCTAGCTTGAGTCTTTTGTTTAAAATGCAAGTCCTAGCCCTTGAACCTGACTACATCTTTCTTCATCAGACTGGAGGAATCCCTGGTGTCAGAGCAAAGCACATTAAATAAAATTAAATGTTAGATTAAAGCAAAAAGTGCCAATTTAAAGTGACAAAATACATAGTCAAAGATGAGTTTCAGTGGGTTCAATAGGCAAAGTAAATCTACTCCATAGCAGTGACAGTGTGCATGGGAAGGAAGATGGTCAGCTATGCCCCAGCTACCTTAAAAGCCCATCAAAGAGGTTGGTGGCTCACTGCCTTTGTTCTTCTGTAGGATCTGAAGCAATAGGTGAGGTCCTGCTTTGGGAGGGAGGTCCCAGGACAAAGGCCTCAGTGATACACTGAGAAAACCTTTGTGGACAAGTCTATGTCCATGGTTATGCCTGCACACCTCGCTGACTGCCCTTAAACTCCCTGCTTTCACCTGCTCTAGCTGAGGTTCTCCCACCTGGATACTATTCCAAATGGCCCAATGGAGCAACCACAAAGAAACTCGCGTAAATATCTTCCATTTGTGAGTTATTTCCCTGTAGGAAAAACACCAACCACCACGCTGTATGTGTTTAGATGACAAGCAGGATGAAAAGAGGTTTCATGAAAGTGGCTGCTGTGGGTTATTGCTGCCCACAAAGAAATCCATTTTAATTTCCTGACTGAGTTATAACCTGTGCCAGCCAAGGCCTGGTCTGCTCCTGTGAGTTATGAGCAGCCCAGAGGAGCAGAGAAAATGGCACCAGCTTTAAGTAGAATGGCTTTCTGGTGAAATCCTGCTCCCACTGACACAAGTCCCTCTTGATTTCCGTGTGGACCAAGGTACACTGTCAAGGCTTAGAAAAGACAATTGTTTACAAATGGTGAAGAAATGTAGCTCCCTTAGGCCAAGGCATGTCCCTGGGCTGTTTCTGTTTGTTCATGAGACAAAGAGGTGCTTTCAGAAAGCAGAACTAGGGTTTGTGCATGCAGCATGTACGGCCCTTCTGCATGAGGGGATTTGGCACCTGAAGCTGAGCTGCCTTTCAAAGCCTCACCAAGCACCAGGTGCACCAAAGAAGCCAGGGCTAGCTCCTGCTATGGGAATGTTGAGCTGTCCTCAGCACTGACAAAAGCCAAGGTCTCACAAGAACACAGCTCACCCCATCCAGCACTGGCGCTGTAAGGTACAGGCATGCTAGTGGACAGATTCTGACCAAAAGAAAGAAAGAAAGAAAAAAAGAAAGAAAGAAAAGAAAGAAGAAAGAAGGAAAGCAGAAAGGGTTCATGTTGATTTGATAGAGTTTCTGAACACTGCTAATAGTCAGTTTGCTAATCTCTGGGTTTGTGAGCTGTCAGGACTGCCCTGGGGAGCAGCTGAGTGGAAAGGCACCGAGAGCCCTTTCCATGGTTCATTTCTCCCCACCTCGGCTCACCCTAATGTGACTAAATGGAGCCTCTTCTGCACAGCACCTCAAAGGTAATGAGCCACGTCCTCCTCCCAGTTTTCCACTGGCTCGCTGGAGTTGCAGCAGGACAAATTAGTCCAAGTAAATCAGAGCACTTACTGCTGAGGCGTGGTGGTGCTATTGGGTCTATCAGTCACTTGCTATCCTAGGAAACACACATCACCAAGGCAAGGAAAAACATCTTGTGAGCAGCTGTCATACTGGGAAGGGGAAAGAAAACCTGGCAATTTTGTAACATAACATGCTTGTTGTGTTTTCTATGCTAAAAGCCTTCCCTTCTTGTTATTGCTTTGGTTCATATCACCGCTTTCTTTGATCTCCTTTCAGTTCAGGGGCTCCCTACTGTCATATTCAGCAAGTATTTCACTAGATCTCTCTACCAAAGATTTCTTTTTTTTGGTCAAGTTTCTTCTTTGTGTTTTGGGGATTTCTTATCTGTGTGATCATGAACAAATACAGTGCAACTGATAACACTTTGTGCTATATGATGTTATTTAACACCTAATATATTCCAAATAAATTATTTAAGAAACTGATCTTTGTCTTTCTAAACTTCTCTAAAATTTCATTTTACATTTGCATACCACTTGGTAGAGGATCCCAAAAACATCAGGATGTAATTTCCAGCAGAGGATTCTTCTACTATCTCTTATGCAAGACTCTTGATGGTAGAAACAACATTATCAGATGATGAAAAATGACAGCAGTTCTTTGTTTATTACAGTTTCTTACAATTTTGGGTTGTATATGTATTTCTGTCTACATGCTAAGAAGATTTTGACCAGCCCTTGAAAAAGACAGAGAACTAAAATTTCATTGTGCAACATTGTTATTTATCTCTTCCAAACATTCACGATTCAAAAGATTTTAATCAACTTCACTTTAAAAAGCATAAGACACCCTAAAGAATTAATTTGGAGTCCATTGTTATCTGGAGATGTTCAGATAGGCACAACCTAAACATTCAAACAGGAGTCCAGGTTCAGACATAAAAATTAATTCAAAGTTGAGGGGAGCTTAGGATGTAAAGATGTTTTCTGGCAAACATCTGATGGGAACAATCTAATCCCCAACTGAATCTGAGGCTGGGAAAGGGACAGGAAGCAATAGGATGACAGATGCAGAAGTCGTGAAGAAGAGATGGGAAATCACTGGGACATGGGGCCAGTTTCAGTTTCATGCTTGACTGGATCTGACAGTGTTCTACGATACACCAAGAAAGGAATTTCTGCACAAAATGTGTGTCAGAAAAGCACAGTCTCAAGGAATTATATATAAAAGTCATGAAATCAACAAATGTGAGGTTCAAAATGTATTTATATGTGATGTCCAGTATTTACACCAAGGAAGGCAATGTCACCTTAGAGAGAGCCCTCTGCTTACAGCAGGTGATGCCAAATTAGTTTGTATGCTGAGGATCATGTGGCAATCCCTCCTGTGGAAGTGGGCATGGTACAGCCATGCCAACATAGTCCTGTGAGATAATGGGACCTGTGCCATGGAGATGGACCAAGTTATTTGGAGTTGGCTGAAAAGGTCTCAGATATGTTGCTGCAGTGGCAAAACCTTAGTACAAGTGACAAAAATATCCCTAGTCCTAAGTCCCCTAGCTGTAACTAGCAGTGCTGAATAGAGTTGTGTGAACAGCATTTTTTTTCATTTTGTAATTTTATTTTTTTTCTGTGAAACTATGGCTGTCAATATTGCAAGGAATATCAGCTAAGGTGGCATTTCTAGAAGCATCTTTGGTATCTCCTGGTACACAAAGGAGTGCTGTAAAGTTAAAAGAGTCATGGCCTGCTCCAGCCTCACGGTACGCCTAACCTGCACAGGGGGTGTGAGGTGTGCTCCTGTGAATTTGTGATGCAGGAATCTCAGTGACACACTCCTTTACTTGGAATTTCTAACAGGATCAGTGGAAGAATACAGCTCCACATTTCAGCTCAGATGAGGATTACTCTCTCCAGAGGCAGGAAACATGTTCTTCCACTGTTCAGCTGTCACAGAGCCTACGGGAACCAATGCTGGGAGAGGTGCAGTGTCACTGTACACTGTTCCTAATAACCAGGAACAAGTGTGCAGGCTGCTGTCAGTCATGTCCACTTTCTCAATATCCTCTTGTGGCTATGGAATGTAACTGAAGTTGGATATTTGGGCTGGGTAAGGAAAAGAATAAGTTGCAAATGTATCTTGCAAGGATGTTGTAGTCTTCTGCATGAATCCCAGTGATGGCCAGCCTGTGGTAAGAGGAGGGGCAGGTCTGCAGTCTGGGTTTTGGCTTGAGGTTCTGTGGATTCAAATCCTGGTGGATAGGAGCATGCTGTGCCTGACACTGGACAGTGAGTGGTGCCACAGTCCACATCTGTGCGGTGCCTCGTGGTTTCTGGAGTAGTGGCCATGCTGAGGAAGACTTTGTGGTGAGGCTTGTGCTCGGCAGCCTTGTTTGCTGTACCTTGTCTAAGTCAGTGGGGAGGAGGGTACAGTGAGCATCACACAGGGGGACTCACAGGATTCCTGGGACAGCCACATTAAATGGCAAAGAAGAGTTGTTTTAGGATGTTAAGATCCATCCTAGCACCTTGCTCTGAACAAGAAGTAAAGGTGCAGCACCAATGTGCTTCACAGGGTGTTACGATTCATGAACCATTTAGCAACTCATCTTCCAGTATCTAACCAGTTCCCACAAATTTCTTTGCTGCTAGGGAACGATATGCAGTGACCATGGGTGAAGTAGTGTGAGCAAGGCAGATCTGACTTTTGTTCTTTGAAGGCTGGGTAGTGAAAGGAGGTGGAGAGAATGGGCGACTTAACTACTGACCTATGGGGCAGGGGTCACTTGGAAGCCAGTCTTAAATCTAAAGGTCATCGAAGCAGTGACAGAGTCTAAATCCATCAATTTTCAAGGGTATAATTGTATTTTTAATACAGCAGGTGCTAAGAGAATCAGAGGGGAGAAGGTAGGTGGAAGAAGCAGCTCAAAAAACTACTTGGGTTGCAGAAGCTAGAGATTGCCCTGTGCCAAATCAATACCTATATCTGGTTGGATTTATTCACTTTTGCTCTCTCTGTAAGCCATGGGCAGGATTTTCTTTGCACTCTGAGTTGGTCCAACTCGCCTCTGCAAGGAACAGAGCCTCATCCCATTGTATTCTCACTCCACTCCTTTTCCATATGTGAACACAAATGCACATCCCATCCCTCTACAGTTTGTTTCACTGCCTTGGATTGCAAACCCAGCAGAGCACAAGAGAGGACCCTGTGATAAACTTCATTCGGAGAAGAGACGCCTCAGCACGGAGAGCCAGAAAGAGAGGCAAGGAGCAGTCAACCTTCCCTGGGTACCTCTGTCCTGTTGAGTGTCAATGTCACAAAACAGCACAGAAGAGGTTAAGGATGAAGGACAGGAAGAAGTCAATGAGGCTCCTGTGGATCTCAGCATGGACTGCACTGGGATTCAGATGAAGTCTCTGACTTTCATGCTGCCAAGCAATGCAGAGAGGTATTCACAAGCACAGGGCAGCAGAGGTTTCCCACGCATCCACCTTTCTGCAGATGCCTGGGGGCACAGTATCTCAGAGCTGGGGAAGGTCCCTCACCTTCTTTGAAATTTCCCACTCTACAATTTGAAAGACAGGCTCTTAGGTAGCCTGAAACCTTAATGAAAAGCTAAAGGATGACAGCCTGCAGTCAGCAAGTCTCCAGGGAGACTTGCACACAGGAGTTCTGCTTCCAACCCTGTCTGTAGACATTGATTAGCATTGATTTTCTCTCGGTGACTGTATTTGGCAAACCCTGGCAGACAGCAGTGCTCAGTCCTGGAGCTGAGAAAGGCCAAGAGCAGACAATATTAACTCTGCCTTCAGACCACAGCAGAGTTGCTGTGCTCTGATTGATGTACAACCAACCAGAATGTAACCTATGGATTCCCTCAGCTCAAGGCTTCACAGTACTAAATTCCAGCTTTAAAAAGCTTTACACTTATGGGAAAGACCCAAACTCTCAGGAGGACACTGCAATGCCTAAGAGCACCTTGAGTGGAGGCTATCACACCTAGTTAACCACAGGATCTCAGACCAGCTGACCATGACCTGAAACATTTTACTGCCTGTAGGTTAAAAGGTATTTCAGAAGGAAGAATCTGGTCCTGCTGAGAGGCTTTGCAGTGATCCCTGTGGGACTGAAAGGCAAAAAGTCAGCCGCCAGTTGAGAGTTCCCTACAGAGAGAGTGAGCTTGGCAGATTGGACTTGCCAAGAGCACTTGGTGCTGGCACAGCCTTCTTGGGTGGGAAACATTCCCACCACTTGAAAGGGAACTGAAATACCTCAACACTGAAGGGAGCTGCCTGCTCTGGCTCTTCCTCCTGAGCTATGCTGCAAACATTTTTCCCAAATTTTCAGGCACAGAAGAGCAGCCAGCTGCTGTCTGGAGAACATGCCCAGCCACTGTGCTTGGCACAGGACAGCCCAATCTCAAAGACCGCATTTCTGCACAGAATTGGAATGGAATTCCAGAATTGAATTGGAATTCTGCACAGGTTGGAATGCAAACGGGTGGTCCCCAGCTCTCAGGTTTAGAAGTGAGGGGAGAAAGTCATGGCAGGTAACTTCAGCAGCATAATTCTACCTGTCAATTTTGAACAGAATAGCTGAGCAGATACAGCAAACACAAAGAAAGCAGACATGTCTGTCTTTATATCTTTCTATCTATTATCTATTGATCTGTGTTACCCTTATCATCTCCTTGAAATCCAAGTTGAAATTTATTTAAGGTCACACGCAAATGAAACCCACAAATTTTGCCTTTACAATCAAAATGATTCTTCTTTCAGACTAAAGAATAATATAAGTGAGAAAAATGAAAACAAGACAGATTGTCAGTGAAGGATGGAGGATGAATTAACTATGCCTGACATAACTTGGATGGACACTAGGCTTGTTGTAGGGGCACAGACTTCTTCTCTATGACTCCTCTATATGTCAGCTGCAGAAAACAGAGTAACATCACCTTGTTTCTCTTACATTTAACAAGTAAGTCAAGCTGCCAGTTATGTAATTCTGAAGTAGTGGATCCTATTAATTTCAAATATTTCCCAAAAGTACAGGCTCCTGAACCAATACAGACATATATTGATTATGTTTTTGATTATCAAATATGTTTTCTATTTCCCTCAACAGCACAGCTGTAAGTTACTGGAGTCAAATTTTTAATATCAAAGAAGTGAAAATACTCCTAAAATAATAGCAAAAAAAAAAGTTTCTCTGCTATTTATCACAACTTCATCAGTTAAATATTTCCAGCAGCTCTCTGTGTGGCGCTGTTAAGATAAATCAAACCAAAGACAATACTTCTTCTTGAAAACTGCAGGTTCAAGTTAGGCAGGAGTTTGTCATAAATACTGCCTCAAAGCTTGACTTACCCTGACATTTATGTTTCCTTTTATCCTGACTCTCTGAAGTACTGAAAAAGTCTAGTGCTGGGGCTGTCAGTAAGACTCTTGATCTTGAGGGCTCAACTTAAAACATTTTAGGGTTGCCACGACAGCTTTTTGGGGTGTTTTTCTTGTAATCTCTGCCCATGCATACTTTTAAGATACATCAGAAAGATGAGGGTGACTGGTCAGACAAGTCAGCTGGAAGAGCTGGCAGTGTAGAAGCAGCCTGAAGACACTTTTAAAAACAGGCACCTTCAAGTCATTTAATCTCATGTTGCTGAATACACAAGCATACAGAGCCCCTAGCTGCTTTTAAAACCTGTGGCTACAGATTTGAGTCTTGAGTCCTCTGGGAACATTCGTCTCCCAGCAAGGGCAGAAAGGAGAGAATTAGGGCAGGCACTAAGGCAATCAGGCAGATTGTTTACTACTCTTAGCAAGGCAAGTCCACCACAGAAAATGCCCCGGAACAATCCCTCCTCCCCACCCCAGACACATACCCTGCCCCTAGACAGTTGGCTTTTTTTTTTCCTACCACGTTTCTTATCAGTCTCCTGCAGAGACTCTAAAAGTCTTATCTTGATAGGCCAGATTACCAAAATGATCTCCTCTCCATGATGAACAGAAATCAAACTGTTTTTATCTGTCAGCAAACCATACATTCCCAGTCCAGACAGTTACATTAATAGANCTCCTCTCCTCTCCTCTCCTGTCATCCTTTCAGTCTCCTTACCCTCCCCCCAATTAATTCCTGTGCTTTAATACCATCTAAGAGTCCTTAGTGAGAAGAGGATCTGCTTGCTATGCAGGTGCAAGTTTTCAGCACCACAGCACAACAGCAATGCCACCCGCTCTGCCCTCCTCAGGGCTTCTCTTTGTCAGCCACTTTTTCTTTTCTTCCTTTTCAGCTCCGTGCTGAACAACCCCATGCAGATAATCTGATTATGCTAATTTGTACTTCATGAACCCAGAGTAAGGGGATCTGCGGAGGGTGAGCTGGGCTGGGGATAAGGGTGGTGAGGGCAGGAGAGAGGTTTGGGAGGGGGGTGCGCAGACAATGGGTTCAAGTCAGTTAACAAAAAAAGCCGTCTGTATTGCCAAACAAAGCACACTCCGGGTAACCCCTTGCTGCTCTTGACAATTTAGAGTGTCCCAAACTGGCCTGCGCCACTGAGCAGAAAAGGGAACACGGAGAATATACAATGAAGGGGCACAATGAGAAGTCTGTTTCCTGTTGAATGTTGCTTTTTTTTTTCCTCCTTAATTAATCCTTCCCAGAATCTAGTAGTTGAAGTATGGTCCACAAATTGTTCGTCAGATGGTAGCTATGGCACTAGACAGCTTCTGAGCACACACACCCTCATCTGTCCAATTAGATTGACGATGTACTCGAAATTTATTGAATAATGGGCAGTGACTTTGCAGACAGAAGCTCACAACTCTCGGCTTGGACTCGTCCCTCTATAGGAGCTGGCAGAGTCCCAGCTTGGTTTTACATCGTCTTTGCAGTAGGTGGAGCTGGACAGGAAACAACTGTGAGAAAAAACATATAAAGTGTATGGAAAAAAAATATGTTCAAGATTAAAGCAATCCCAAAACGATTTCCATTGGCAGGGAGACCTCCTGAGATCATCTGGTCTAAGCCTCCTGTTCAAGCCACGTCACCTAGAGTTGTTTGCCCAGGACTCTGCGCAGTCAAGTGTCTCCACAGATCCTTTGCTGTTGCAAGGGAAAATGGGAGAGGGAAGGAAGACAGTTGCTCTGCACTCCACCCTAAATAGGATGGCTCCTCTTTCTGTTGCAGAACAGACTATTTGTTCAGTACTGCAGCCCAAAGCAGAATACCTCTGGACAACATTTAATGAAAGCAAATGGAGAAGGAAAAATTACTGTCCTGAAGCTGTCATCTCAGGTCCAGTCCTGGGTTCAGCTGCATTTTCATTAGGGTATTCCATGAAGTTTACCTGATAGGGTAGAAAATATGCAGTATCTTGCAGCATTGCTCTTCTCTATTTGACATCTCATTTGCTGAATGTGTACTGCATCACAAGGCATATAACAATATTTAACAAAATTAGCTCTAAATAACACTGTGAATGGAGCAACTAAGCAAAGGAACAGAAAAAAAAGTATAAGAAATGTAAGATAACAAGGTTAAATTCAAATATAAAGAGTATTTTGAAATTATCATATGTTGATGAAAGCATCTGCGTTCACAAGTATGCATGGAAATGTCCCTTCAGTTTCTTCTTTTCCCTGGGAAGCAGTGAAACTTATCAGATGTGATCCAAACTACACAGTATTCTTATGAACTGTGTGATATTTCACATAAATAGATCTGATTAAATAGATAACCTTAAATCTGAGACGATCAGTAATCCCAGACCTGGAGCTCCCTGAATGCTAGATGCCTGGAACTCTTGGAACACCTAAAATCCACAGATATCTAATGAACTTTAAAGACCTTGGCTTTTGCCCTACTGATGTATGCAACAGAGAAAGCCAGTGAATGCACAGTACTTACTGCATGGGAGTAGTTTCAGGCCTGGTCATTTGTCCTGTTTGAGGTCTTCCTGTATCCTTTTCTTCCCTTCTACAGCAGCCCTTGGTTGAGATCAGACTGGCAAAGATTTGGCAAAGGAGATGAACAAAGTAGCATAAGGTCTTGCTCTGTCCCCTTGTGTTTCTCCTGACCGGAGGGATGACCGGCCCCAGACGCCCTTTTTTTTGTTTATAGAGATAGTGAGTTACTGTAAGCAGGGATGTTCATTTCGCTGTGCATATACAGGGAGTTTAATGCAATTCATTTGAAACTCTGAAGTGATATTGTGACATATGATGTTACAATATGTAACAAGAACATGTAAAGAATGTATCACCAACATTGACTGATTATAACCTTGAAATTACTTTGCAGTGATTATTGCTGACACGTGCTTTTCCAGAAAAAGAAAACCCTGAGCAGCTGGATGAAGCAGGCCCACAACTTTCAGACCCAGAAGAGATGCTCGTGTGGGTAAAGTGGGACTGGTGAATTACTTACAGTGATGAAAGGCACAGTAGGTGTATTGAGCACCCAGTCCTGAGAATCATGTACCTGCTGAGAGGACAGGGAGGCTGCTCAGTGTTTGCTGGAGCTGAACCACAAGTCAATACAACGGAGAAAAGCTCAGCCAGGGAACACTACAGGACAGTGACAGTACAGCACTCCTGCGTGCCATTGCTGAGGGAAAGTCACAGCTGTGGGGAAAAGCATCCTTTGAACTTTGGTTTGATCAACAGGGGGCTGGAGCTTGTCTGAGTCCTATCAACTAATCAGCAAGAGATACATCTAATGATGCAGTAGAGAGATAAACAAGGTAATAAGAGTTAAAGTTCACTCTGTAAACCAGCTCCTTTCAAAAAGAATACTGTTAAGGAACAAGATGTGCTAAGAAGAGGCTTAGCAGCCAAGATCCTAACTTTTGTTAACCTGAATTAATCTCTAAGTGAAGTCATGACTGAGTTTACTGTTGCAACAAAGATACAAAATACTGGACTATTTATTTTTTAGACACACAAAGTCTTTTCATATACATCCACAGCCTGAAGCACACACTTTTGCCTACTTGTGTGTCCATGACCTAAGGTTAGACATCAGGGAGCTCCTGGATAGAGCCAGCAACATCAGCTACAGCTGCTCCAGTCCTAGGCTTCAGCTAGGAAGGAACACAGTGCTGCGGCTTCAAAGGCTGTAGGAGAAGAGAAATTTTAAATGGATCCTTAAATATTTGTGAGAATCTAATCTGACATGAGGGAGGAGGGATCTGAGGTGGATGTAAGTCAAATACCACCACTGCTCAGTTTAAAAAAAACCAATGTTTCTCCACTTTGCAATTTAGATTGGCACTAACCAGTGCGCAAGGAAAATAAACTAGAGTAACATTGTGTTAGGAGAAAATTGGCCATCTGAACTTCCTATGATTTATTTTCTTAATTTTTTCCAGAAAATCTGAAAGGAGACATGTCGGAACCCACGACATGCCTCTGTCTAATTTAGGGGACCTGACACCCCGAAATGGGGGTGCCCCGGAGGGCACTGCCTTTGATCTTTGTCCTTGGAGAACTTTGCCAACTCTAAGAGATGAATTGCAGGCCACAAGAGTGTAATATAAGCATTAATAGTTAATTTGCACAGGGTGAAATACAGTATATCGAATGCTAGATAACATGTACATGGGGGTAAAACGTGTACAGGGGGGTTAAGATGGAGTCTAAAGGGTGTGGTCACCTTCTTCTTCTTCTTCACTGTCCACCATATTCTTGGTGACAGGGGCACAGATTGATTGGTAGAATAGAGATAAGACAGGAAATTGCATGTCTAGAACAGGTTAGAATTAATTGGTATAAAGTTATAAATAAAGACACGTACCGTCCTCTGGTTGGATTTGTAATGGGGTATATAAATCACAGTACGCCCAGCTGGGGGGCAGAACCAGGGTACTTCAGCTGCTAGGTGGACCTGTGGCTTTTCAGGACACCGCAGCTATAGATAACATTAGAATAAACAACCTCTGCACAGCAGCTTGTGGCCTCTGACTGAGTTTCTGGGCAAAAGCGCTGAACCTATCTCACATGTGTGCCAAGGCCAACTGAGGCCAGAGCCACAGAGACAGAACCTGACTTTCTGGAGGAAAACTGTGAAAAAGAAGGGGGGTAACAGGAGTGAAACACGAAGATGGAAGGTACACAAATGTAAAGGCAGGGCCTGAGTATATGAGTATTGATTGAAGGCATACATAAGTAAGGTGACAAAAGTGCAATGAATAGCCAGATTCTCAGAGACAGACGGGAGACTGGTAGGTGTACCAAGCCATGAGTAAATGCTAACGATGGCATGGAGAAAGCAAGACAACCAGGTAGGCTGTGGGGGAAATATGAAGGGTTGATGAATATACAGTGCTGGCAAGAGAGGAAACAGGGGGAAATGTACTAGATCAAAGTAAGTAGCTTGATGGGGATAAAAGACTGTTGGAAAACAGGGAAACTAGGCAGAAAACTGGAGCAGAGCAAGAATTCGATTGGAAGGAGACAGACAGCAGTGTGGCAGATGGCTACAAATCACAAATGTGGCAGGATGAGAGCAGACAGTGGAAATGTCTATTTCCATATGTGACAAAGATTACTATTTTCACTTCACTTGATTTTGATGCATGGACTTGAGTTTGAGAGATCTTCTTCTTAAAAGACATATAAATTTAATAATTAATAAAAAAGAATATTTCTAATTTCCTGATTTTGGGATGAAAAGTAAGAGTTTTGAAACATACTGGTGAAATATACTAAAGAAGTTCTCATCCTTTGTTCCCCTAAGGCACCATTTTGGAATTCCAGGCCACTGTCTGTAGGATCCCAACAATCATTACAAAATAAAACACTAAATAAACATATTCCACATTAAGCAGCAATTTCACCAGCTATACTTCCATGCTAAGTACACAGATCCTTTTTTTCAAACACCAAACTAGCATAATCCTGCTGAAAAGTACTCTGGAGAATGTGCAAGTTGGGTAACTATGCAGCAGGTGTTTATAGTGAGGTTTTTTAAGGTCAGGATAACATTCCTTGGGCAAGAGAGTCAGTTCAGGCTTATGCTTTGATTTCATACACTCATACAATACAGCAGGATACTAACCAGTCCATCTTTAAATTTCTTATGTGTATACTGTGCTGCTCAGATCTTATTATTAGCTTTTGCTCCCAAGAAATGAAGAAAGGGGCATCTGTTCTTCCAGTTTAAAATCAGCAAAACACAAAAATTGTGTCACTCACACACACAAAGAGAGACAAGTGTACCTAGCTTACACACTAATACCATCAGCTCACACTGCCACAGTTCTATCAGCATCTGTATAGTTGGCTCAAGGATGTACAGGATTATTTCAGAGGTTTTATCCCCTGCTATCTTTAAATTATTTCTGAAATATCCAGGACAGCTGGGAAAACTGATCAAATCTTAAGTTTTCTTGTTTGTTACTCCACTTTTATTACGCAGGCTGTGTTCTGTGATCTGATTTCTCTCCGGTGGCTTCCTCTGTTCTTCCTCTGCTCTGCTAAGATACCACCCTTAACAAAGAGGAATCTCTCCCTGGCTACCAGCAATCTCAGAGAAACTGCTGCTCTTATTTACTGCTGGAGATGGAGGCAGAAAACTCACTGAAAACTCACAGAAAACTTCTTTCTTGTTTAACTGTGGTGGTTAACACGCTTTCCCACCTCACTGCTATGAGATCCACCTCCACACCAGCTACCTCTGTGTTGTCTAACCCCAGCCACCAGCCCAGCCCCAAGCAGCCACTCTCTCATTCTCCCACCAGTAGGACTGGAAGGGTAAAAGTTCACAGGTTGGGATAAGGACAGTTTAATAGGGGAAGCAAAAGCTGCTCACACCAGCCAAAAACAAGGAATGAATTCCCTGCTTCCCATGGCTGGGCAGGTGTTCAGCCATTTCCAGCAGAGCAGGGTCCCATCACACATCACGGTGACTTGGGATGACAAATGCCATCTCCCTAAATGTCCCCTCCCTTCCTTCTTCCCCCCACTTAATACACTGAGCATGATGTCCCATGGTCTGGAATATCCCTTGGGTCAGTTGGGGTCACCTGTCCTGGCTGGGTCTCCTCAGCACGAGGAGCAGAAAAGGCCTTGGCTCTGTGCAAGCCCTGCTCAAAAATAACAAAAACATCTCTGTATCATCAGCCCTGAGTTCAGCACAAATCCAAAACACAGCCCCACGCCAGCCCCTGGGAGAGAAATTAACTTTACCCCAGCCAAAAGCAGCACAACTCTGCTTTGGAGAGCAACACTTCGGGTGCAGTGACAATGCAGTATTATGTTCTTGGGGACCTAACTAAAAATTGAAAGTTCAGGCAAGTATTGCTGATCTGCTGCAAAATAGCACCAGTAGAGGTATCACTGCTGGCATGTTAAAGAATTTGGGTTTACCTACACAAGTTGCAGGCACAGTGGTGGCTGCAGTGCAGATGATGTTGGCCCAAATGGTGGCTTCTTTTTGTGCCACTATAGATTCCTTGTGGTCACTGCCATTTTTATTTCTCTCCCTCTCCCTCTCCTTCTACGAACACATACGAGACAGCCTGAGTAGTCTTCACTGCCTAGCAATGAAACCATGCCACTCGGTGGGGATAAGCCAGTACTGCAAGGAGGGAAAACGACTACATGGTTTTAAATCCCATCAGTAGCTCCGTGGCTGCAGCTGCACGGACACAGAGCCCTGCTCAGGGGAAAACAATACGATGCTGAACCGATTTCTGCCATAGAATGCAGCTTACTAATGTATTATGTCTTATTATCTATCAACTGGGGCAAGTCGATACTCTCCTCCAGAAAACAAAATCTGGTTTCTGTGTCTGCACACAAGCACGACAGAAAATAAGGATTAGATTTGTTAATGACAAGACTAGTAAGAGATCACTTTGACAAAATTATGATCCCTTCATGGAGATGAAATGAAGATGGAAATAGCCAGGAAATAGAAATGAGCTGCACGCACATGGGTCAATTGTCAGGGAGCAAATGAGTCACTGGATGCACACAAAGGAAGAGACATTGAGAATAAGAACTTATTCTGTGAATATTGTACTGATAAAAGGCAAATCAATGAAAATAATAGCTTACTATTCATAGCAAGCTGAAATTATTCTGGGAAAAGTTCAAGTGTTTGCTATGTTAACTGGCATAAATCTATTCCCCAGAACGATTCTACAATTCCAGTTATTTCCTGAAATTAGTTCTTGGTAGGCAAAGAACAAGGTTAAGAGCACCTGTGAAAGTTGCACATTTTCTGATTGCTTTGCTTAACTTCACCATACAGTGTGCAAAACTTAGAGCCTTTAAGAGTTCTTTTCACCAGCCTGTGGAAGTTGAATGGAAAAGAGGAAAGCGGCATAGGGAAAGTATAGTAGGGAAAACCAGCCAAAAACTCACAAACAAGTAAACTTAAGTTCCATGTCCAGAGGGGGGAAAAAAAGGTAAATATGCAGAAAAGATGAGAACAACAAACTTTAACAGTGTTCCATCAAGAACAGTGTCGAGTTAGTGTATTTTGGCTTCGGGGTGACAAAATTGTAGCTTTCCAGTGCCTGAAGGGAGCCTGTCAGAAAGATGGAGAGATGTTTACAAGGGCATGTAGTGAGAGGACATACTTCATATTGGAAGAGAATAGATTTAGATTAGATATGAGGAAGAAATCCTTCCCTGTGAGAGTGGTGAGGCCCTGGCACAGGGTGCCCAGAGAAGCTGTGGCTGCCCCTGGATCCCTGGAAGTGTCCAAGGCCAGGTTGGATGGAGCTTGTAGAAACCTGGGATAGTGGAAGGTGTCCCTGCCCATTAATGAGGTTTGAGGCCCCCTGCAACGCAAACCATCCTGAGTACATGAATATCCCTCAGCTCCTTTAAGTTAGCTAGTCTGGTGAACAAGGAAAAGCAAATGCCACATATCTTGGAGCTAGCAGATCTTTGAAAACGTTTCACTTGGGAAGCTCATGACCAAACTGGTTTTGCTGAAAATACTGTGGGATTGGCGCAACATTGGATACAGGTCTTTCAGAAGGCAAAGTTAACAATGGCCTTCACTATCAGAATGGATGTAAAGATGCATGTAAGTGTTTCTGCTGAGCTCTGGACCAGGATCTGGTGTACATCAATATCCTCAGTAACTGATGAATAGATGGCATGACATTGGGAAAGACCACATGTGCAACCCACAATACACGTTGGTAATGCTAAATATCCTTGAAGAGCTTCAGAAATTCTCAATAGGGAAGAAAAAAAGAGAAAGAAACATTTATCAGCTTAAGTGAAGTGACCCGTGCACGAGGTGTGCACAGAAGCAGCACGACCGCAAGAAGGGCTCTGGGGGAGGCCACAACCGATCTCAAACTGCGCACGGAGCACGACTACCGGTATTTTTGATCAAAAAAAGGCAAACAAAAGGCACAGCAGACACCTCGGGCGCTCGGAGAGCCGAGCCGCGGGGCTGAGGGAGGGGACTGGCCCGTGAGGCGCCGCGCCCGCCCCGCCCCGCCCCGCCCCGCGCTGACGGCGGCCGGGAGCGGCCAAGCCGCCTCCTGAGGGCTCGCACGCGTCTCCCGTCCCGGGCAGCCGCTCCCGGGAGCTCCGTGCCCGGCCATGGAGCTGTGGCAGGTGCCGCTGAGCTTCTCCCGCCTCCGCATGTTCCCTTTCTTCGACCTGGCGCATTATGTCGCCTCCGTCCTGGCGCTGAAGGAGCAGCGGGGTGAGCGGGGCGAGACGGGACGGGGCGGACACCCCACACCCCCACCCCAATCCCGGTGTTCCTCCGTGTTCCCCCGGCCCTGCGCCGTGTGCGTGTGTGTCCCGCGGGGTGCCCAGCCCCGGCAGGGTGAGGATGGGGCCCCGAGGGGAGCCGCCGTCCCAAGTTACCCCATGGCCGTGCAAATGGGATTGTCTGCCGCCTGCATTAGCCCGTCTGTCCATAAGCGACGTCTCACTGCCCGCAGATGACACCCAGCCAAGCTTTTCTCGCTTTCCAGAACTTAAGAGGCGCTGGCTAATTCAGCCGGGAGTTTTGCTGAAAACCTTTTAATTTTCAAATGGAATTATTTATTTATTTGTCTCAGTTTTAAAGTCTCGGGAGTAAAAGGGCTGAGGCCCCTCCAAGTTAGGTTTATGGGTGCAGAGATGGTGTGTGTTGCACAGGCCAATATCCCTCTGCCCAGAATTGCATCTGAGAGGGGAGATACTAGACTTTGCATCCTTCACGCACTCTGTTTGTGCAGGGGGGTGTTAAGGTGTTCTGCTTTGTAGGCATGGGTGGGTCCTGTGCCTGTGGCCTGTCAGCGTTGTACCCCATAGATTGTAAAGTGAATTTAACAAAGCTTTCCACTTCCACTAATGAGGTTTTGTATGAGAACACATCATGACATTTTAGTCTCTACGTGCTCTCTTCTAGAAAATCTGCACTGTGGCTGTTAACCCCAAGCCTGTTTTTTTTTTTTTTTTCTGCTGTCACAAATGTAGAGACTGGCCTTGTTTCAATGTTTAGAATTAAACTACTTGTGGTGTGGGTTTGGACATATTTATGGTAACTGTGCATCCTAGGTGGTAACTGTATAGGAAACTAAGCTGGCTTTTGGGATCAAAAAATTTGGGATAGCAAATGTGGGAGCTGCTGCTTGCCTGAGATTTCTAGGGATCTGCACTGCTTTTGTTTAGTGAGAGCTTGTTCTTTGCTCCCTTGCTAAATGTTCCAAGGTGAATTTTGACTTTCTGCTGAGGAAATGCATTTAACAGACCATGAGGACTGGTGTAAAGTGCTTATGTATTCTAGAATCTTCACCAAACAGTGTTAATGCTGTTAAAATTTTTAACGGGTGCTGGCCTGTGGCATTGTGTGATGTGTCTGTTCCATTTAAAAAGGGACTTCCTGACATTATCGTGCAACACCTTTAAACTTTCCTCTGGAATGGGCACACCTAAAGACCAGGATGAGAGGCCTCTCTGCTTTGCATCAGCATAGCTTTACTGAGACAACACTTATGGAAAGTAGAATTGCTGTCAGAAGTCTGCTGAGATCCATGCTTCTGGTTTTTTTTTTTTTCTTCTTGGATTAATAGCTGGATAGTTCAGAACTCTTGAGTATTTTCTCATACTTGGAATTAATAACTGTAATCCGGGTGACTGCCTGCTGGCCTGTTTCTCACTTCCCAAGTGGTTTGAACTGAGCATTAAATCATAAGTGAAATAGCAGTTATTATGAACACTCAGTATGGATATATTATTGTCGATTAATGCTGTCTAGGTTTTATGTTCTCTTTGGAAACTTAGAACAGTAGCTATATTTGACAGGGAAATAACGGGATAGCCTTGAATGCCTGGTGATGTAAGAAGTATGTGCTCAAGTTACAGCCACGTTTATTTTATCCCAGATGACTGTCTCATTAAAATACCAACCCGCCCCCACTGCTTAAAATCAGATTTGGTGTGGGCATTTGGATCGTGGATGGGTGCACACTAACTGGGACTTTTCTAATCCTCCTAGCCAGGCTTTCTTGCTCGTTGTGACTGCTGGCAAGCTACAGCAGTGACAACCAACTTGTTACTTTTTGTGTGTTTTAAAATAAGAGTTCTTGATGAGTGCTTTTAGGATGGCTTAGGAGTTGCTTGCTTGTAACTCCAGCCAGTTGTAGAACT
This sequence comes from Dicrurus megarhynchus, assembly GCA_013399195.1. Classification (NCBI taxonomy): domain Eukaryota; kingdom Metazoa; phylum Chordata; class Aves; order Passeriformes; family Dicruridae; genus Dicrurus; species Dicrurus megarhynchus. The sequence goes on along the minus strand of VXAD01011231.1, from coordinate 737,974 downwards.
GGCAGTTTTCTTTTTTTGGGATGGAGGGGCTGCAAAAGGTGGTGATGGTTGAGAATGTGTCATATTTGGTCTGTTCTTGCCATTTTTCTATGATGTGTTTCGGGTGACTTGAAGAGAAATAATTTCTTCAGCATAGTTTTGCTCTATTAAGTCTGACTCTATAAATCCTTTATCTTTAAGCAATGATATTATGTATGGTTGAATGGGGTACTAGAAAAATCTGTACAAATCCACCTCCCTTAGGTGTGTGTGTGTACTATACATTCCTGATTGCCTATTTGGAACATGCTGAAAAGTTTAAAGCAGATATTATCCCATTGACAGAAATAGTTAGTTGGTAAGGTGGTGTTTTGACTTTTTTGTTGTTGGGGTGTTTTTTTGGTTTTTTTTAAACTGTATTCAAAATCAGTCCCTGTGTTTTGAAACCTTTGGTTAACTTTCTGAAGTGTACATTTGCAGGCTAGTGGCTTTCTGGCAGATCCACCACTGCATGGTTGTGTGATGCCTCATTAATTTTCCAGGATGCATCAGAGGACAAATATAAACGACCACTTTCTATAAAAACATGTGACCTACTTAAAACCAAGGTTATCTTCTGAAAGGTTGCACCCCAGTCATAATTTAGGTAGCACAGCTAAGATGATCTTTAAATTAGTATCAACGTTTTTTGCCTCATTGCCTTCTGTGTTGTGTATATTCCTGGTTAGAAAGCAGGTATGAATTGTTAAATACTGGCATTTGAGCCAGTTCTAGTGTTGACCAACAGAAAAATCTTGAAGTGCAGTAGAGTTTCCAGTCTCTTGTCCATTTACTTGTAAAATGAAGAAATTTATCTTCATTTCTGCAGAGCTTACTCATAGAGGGCAATCATAGAGGGTAATAATAGTTGTAATTCCTGTATCTGCCCTCAAAACTGAAAACCACTTGTTGCTAGGTGTGGGGAAAAGGAAGTGTGGAGAAGCTGGTGATTGCTGAAAGGCAGGAGAATGGATTTGAAGAGAGAACAGATACCTGCCTAGTTTTAAATCCACTCCAAAAGTAGTAAACACAAAGTGTTAATATTTCGTAGGTGTCTTACTTGGAGCACCAGGTAGTGCAGTTTGGAAAATAAATTACAAAATAGTTAAAAATAAAAGAGATGTTATTTTATATTCAGATATACTGTAATGCTTAGGAGTGTTCATTTTTATAAATTGGCTGTTACATGGGAATTTAGATAGTGCTGCAATACTTAATACCTATGCAAGCACTAAACCTGGAACAATCTTATTAATGTATTTAGTGAATTGTATTGAGAATGCTGTATGCTCTTTTATATATTTGAGCCTCTCATATTGGGTAAGAAGCTTCTTTTCCCACAGAAATGTCTGAAAAACCAAATGCCTGAATTGGGAACAGTTGTCAAATTTCATTTTGGGGAAGACACTAGTGATTTTGTGAACTTCAGCCTTTGGACTATGGAAAATTAAACTTGTTCAGGCAAACAGAGCTGAGCACCAGTGTAGAGGGGAAGCTTTGGCAACACTGAACTTTTAAAGTGGAAGGAAATAGTCAAAACAACTACTTGAGGATATTTCTAGCTTTGGTAAAATGTTTTTTTCTCTGAAAATGGTTAATGCATCCCATTATCTCCAGTATAATATTTTAATATTGAATATTTTTGGCAATATTTTTGACATAGTTCACTTGCATTTTAGAAGGATAATTCATTTTAAAGGTAATGAAATAAACAAAACTGTCAACCTTTTAATAATGAGGGAAATTTACATTTATTGTTATAGTTCAAGGTAACCTTTTTCCTCCCTTCAAGAGTGCAGGTGAAAACTATTTGATAATTATCTTGGATGCTGTTTTCATTTTGGCCAGCAATTACAGCAGGGTATTATGAGGAAAAAAGGAAAACAAGTTACCTTGAATTCTTGGAACACTCAAAAGCAGAAATGGAATTCGTAGAATAACCCTCCAAATGTTAGCAATCCTGTTTAGATAAGCCACTGATGTGTTTTTAATACAAATTTGAAAGCAAGTGTGTCCCTGTGTCAGGCTATTAACAAAAAGACCTTGCTGCCATGCTCTGAAAGCTTTTTCTTCTTTGTAGCCAGATATAACGAACTAATGCACAAAAGATGTTCAGAGAACACGTCACCAGCCTTTCACTTCTGTTTAGGAGCTGTAAGTTAAAGTCACCGTACCCTGAGGTTTGTATTTCTGGAAAATTTTCCTGTGAGAGCCTGCTGATTGCTTGGACGATTTTTCATTACCTGAAGGACCTAAATTGAAAAATACTGACCTTCAAAACATGCTGTTATTCTCCAGTTTCCATTTCTATTTATGCTTTGTTTTTTTTTTTTTTTTCCCCACAGGAGCTGTGGAAGTGTCGGTCCGAAGTCCATTGGCCTGCTGGTTTAGTGCAATGCTTTATTGCTTTGGAGGTTCAGTTTTGTCTTCTTTGATGCTTGGTGAACCTCCAGTCGCATTTCTGGCGAAGACCATAAATATTCTACTGGCATCCTCAGTCTGGTAAGCAGCCACAATTGGGTAGGATGAGTAATACTGGCTCTGAGGAAGCTATATGCTGTAAACTGATACTATACCATCAAGGTTCCATGTAAATCAGCATTTTGACTTTAAAATGTTGTGTGTTTGGATGCTGTCTCTTTCATCCAGAGTGTCACAGCAGCTGTAAGATGCTGTTCTGTGGGAATAGAGAGCAATTCTTACAGCCTGTTGTGCAACAAAATGCTCTGTTGCTAGACTAGACTTGCCTTAGGTTTTTATGGTTTTCCTGGTCAAACAGCTGAAAACATTATCTTTTAATGAAATGAATTGAGTTGCTGATTTGCTGAACATAGGTAAGTCATAAAAGTAGTCAAGTTTTTCAAAAGCAGCTCTTGAAGACCAGAACCTGGCTGATGTAAAATTTTGGACTTTCCCTCTAAGTGTGGTTCCAAGACATACCTTTCCTCCAGTTTCTACTACCAGACACATACTTTTTTTTCTGTGTTTCATTCCTTCCCAAGTGGGTGGGTGTTGTGGTGGAAGACAGTAGTGAGCTGAATGGTATGATTGAATCAAGTGTGTGGCAGTTGGGCCTGCTTTGGAGTTTAAAAAAAAAATGCTGGCGTTATTTTCATATAAATGTGGCCTTCCAGTGGAGTTAATTTGTTCCAGAAAGTCATCTTTGAAGAAAACGTCAAACTTAACAAAAATTATGAGCAGCATTGGGGTTTTGAATTTAGAAAGCTCAATCACAACATTTGGAGAGTCTGGCCTGCTTAAAATCCTTTAGTTCCACTAGCCCCTTAAGTTTTACAATTGCAAATTCATTAAAGTGAAAGCAAGTGTTTCTGTCTGTCTGTGTATATGTATTAGTTTTCTGGTCTTTGTGTTGCAATAGAAGATGACCTATTTGATTTAGACAAATAGGTGAAATGAATAATACATATTAATTTTATTATTAACAGAGCCTACCGAACCTGCTTGTGGTTCTGTTAGTTTGATGTGGGCAAAACACACGTGACTTTTTTTGTCAAGTGACATGTGCTAGGAGTACACTTGAAGAGAACGGGATTTCTGTTTAACTCACCATGGTCAAATGTGATTTGCTCTGCAAATTAAAAGAGGTTTTAGTGAGGAGCTGTGAATGTTATGAAACGTTTTAAGCTTCCAGCTTTACAAAATTCCCTCTTCGTGAGTATAATGACCTTAATTCCTGGTCCCAGATCACGAGAAGTGAAATTCCCCAAGCCACACTAGGAACTGCAAAGTGAGTGGGGTTGTGCTGGCCTTGAGGAATGCTCCTAAATAGTCTGTAGAACAGCGGCATCTACTGTTAGCAGAGATTACAGCCAGAAATGCCATGGTGGGCCTTCAGTGCCAGCTTCAGTCCTGTAACCAGCGCTTCAGGGTCCTAAGCCCACATTCTGCAGATGTAAATTAATTCTGGTGTGAGTTGTCTGGTGAGTAGGTGGCTTAGATGTCTGTTTGCAGTAGCCTCTGAAATACATCCTCTCTCTACATCTTTGGCTTCATATCAGCTGAAGCCTCGTTGCATACAGAGGCATCTGACTTTACTGTAGGAGGTAAAGGGAAAGGCCTTAGAAATTCTTGGTAGGCAGGATTGAGCTCAAAAACCTTAAAGAAAAGGGACAGTGTTTTTTTGTTCTGTTTTTTTTTTTTAAGAAAACAAGAATCCTTTGTTTTAAAACACTTTCTCTGCTCTTATGCAATTATTACTCTCTTACTCCTGTGCTGAAATAATCTACTTAAGATAACTTAATCAAGATAGGTAATCTTGATTGGGTTTTTGTGAATGTCTCAGTAAGAACTGAATTTTGTTTATTATTGAAGAGATACAGTGAAACACCACATAATCTAATCTTTTAAAATGTACTGTCATTTTAGGATTTAACTGTTAGCCATCTTTACTTGGTTTTAAAAGCAACTTGATCAAAGATGATGTTAAATTTTGAGTAGTGTGCTTTCAATGCTTTGAATAAAGAAATGTGTTTGTAATTGGTGAGGGGGAAAAGCTAGAATTGGTGAGTACTAAGATGTTAAGTGTGTTTAAAAATAGCCATGCATTTCATCTAGCATGACACTAACTAGTGGAGGCATCCTTGCTAAAGTTATATAATTCCATGTATCTACAGTCTGGAAGCACAGAGTCAGCATTTAATTTACCACCCTGTTGTAATCCTATTTAAAAAAATCCCCAAACAAAACAACAAAACAACCTCGTACACTGAACTAAACAAAAAATAACTCACAAATTAAACTCAAGCCACACAAAGTCAATCAGACACCACTTTAATAACTTGGACTATAAAAATGTGATATATAAGGTGTAGAACAATTGGAAAAATGTAAAGCTCATTTCTCATGGACTTTAATGGATTCTTCTCTGGGACGATGAGGCAGTAGTGTTTGGTTTTGGTGCAAAAGCTCAAGTGTGCTCAAAAGCCACTCAAATTTTTTCCAAGGTGTGTACCACGAGACTTTGAGTTGTCAGTAGTATTTCAGGCATTGCTAGTCATATTCCAAAAATATCTTTAAAGATTATTAAAAGATAGTTCCTTAGCGAAACTGTGACTGATGGGTTTTTTTCTCATGATTTTTAGGTACCTAGTGTTTTACTGCCCAGAAGACATATTCTGCCGGTGCTTTTCCTTTCTGCCTCTTCGTCTTCTGGTGGCAGGAATGAAAGAAGTGACAAGGACTTGGAAGATCACAGATGGCATTGCACATGCAGACATTGTCTACAAAGATGCCTGGCTTGTCATGGTAGCTGTGGGCTGGGCCAGAGGTAACGTGCATAACATCTTATTCTGAGGGTTTGGGATTTCTTGGAGTGGTGTTTAAACGTCTAGCCGCTCAGCAGAACTGTTGCTGTGCTGGGCATGGTTGTGCTGATGCAGTCTGATGTCCCCTCAAGGAAAAAGCCTGTGCTGCAGTTTTTCTGTCTGGATTAAGGGTGACATTGAAGGACTTTGAGGGAAGTTCCCTTCAGAAGGTCTTAGGAGACCTTGTAGGACGGGCAGTTGATGACAATAAAGAAGTAAATCTTCTGTGTAGCTACTGCTGACCATTCCAACAGCATTGTTGCTTCAGACCTGTGTCCTTGCGTGATGCTGAAGAAGAGAACTGGTTATTTTGGGTTTTTGAGTTGTGACCGTTTCCTGGTTTTAAACATGGGGATGACCCTTCTTGCCTGCCTGCTGTTTGGAGTACAACTCTGGAAGCCACCTTCCTGACAGCTGTATTTGCAGCCACACCATCAGGGGCACTTCAGAAAGCAGTTGTGCAGCTCTTGCTTCTGCTTGATTCTGTGCTGCTGTGGGAAGCAACACTTGTGAATGTGATGAGTGCATCCGTTCAGTTGCTGTCACTTAAAGGTAGACCTGAGGTTCTTGCTGCGTATCTCAACCTCTGCAGTTTGGTGGCTGTTGTTCAAGTCTTGTTTGCATGAAAGGTTGGATTAAGTCTTTTTAAGTCTGGGGTTTGGTGCCACATGTAGCACCTGGTGTCATGAGTTTTCCTGGGAGCAATGGCACAGTAGTGGTAGCAGTCAGTGGAAACTTACCATAAATCTCTGCAATTTCAGGTGCTGGTGGTGGCCTAATTTCCAACTTTGAGCAGCTGGTGAGAGGAGTGTGGAAACCTGAAACCAATGAGCTCCTGAAGATGTCCTAGTAAGTTTTTTTTAAAAAGCTGCGACATGTTACCTGTAGTTTTGCTAACTCCTTGTGTTGATGCTCACTTTTAGTGGTTGAGGCCAAAAAAACCAAAAAAGCATTAGGACATAATTGCACTCTGCTTTGGTTTGTATCCTTTGTATGCTTTGGTTTGTGAAAGATGGGATGATGGTCTTTGGGACTTTTAGCAGATGTTTTAATCATTTTATGTTCACAGCACAAGAGCAGCAAATGGGAAGACAAGTCGACAAAACTTGTCAGAAAGCAGTAAAGAGCTAGTGGAGAGTTGCTAGAAAGCAGTATTGACTCAGTTTGTCTTACAGGGACATGGTCTTGTATCCAAAATGAAAGTACAGTGGTACCAGAAATATACGAGTGAATTTTGGTGTATGTTCTGAGCATCACTAAGATGGCTTCCTTTGAACACTGTCGCTCTTACTTTTGCTGCCAGTGCTATTTTCCTCCAGAGACATCAATTATTTGAGAAGGTACAAATTGGTTATTCAGTATAGCAAAAATGACCTGCAAGATGGGAAAAGTTACTTCTCTTGCAGAAGCGAAGAATGGGGAATATTACATGCCTCCTGGTTTTCTCTGTAAAATGAGAATTGAAACAGGCTGGAAAGCCACAAGCTATTATTGTAAGTTAAGATAAGGTCACTGTGATAATTTCCTAAAATTCTTTTGGTCTTTCCCAGGTTACAGTCAGGTCTTTAAAAATAATAATTTTATTTTTTTAAAAAGCCATTTTGCTTTTCTGCAGCCACTCCTAGACACAGAATAACAGGAGAGACATTTGTAGCCTTCTTTTCGGCAATATTTCAACTTTTTGTGGACTGTGTTAGTTGTTGGTTTTTTCTGAAATTCTAAGTATTTCGAATTTCTCTTGTCAGAGCCTAAATGGCAGTCTTGAAAGTAAACTTTCAGAAGGAGGAAGTGACTGTCAAAAACAGCACTGTAGACCCAAATAAAATTGTCTTTACAGGTGCAACACCAGAGCAGTACTTACTGATTGGCATCACTTGCATATATTCTCCTTCACCACTGTGGGAATGGCTCAAAGTAACTCAAAAAAGATTTTAAAGGTTTTGTTTATGTATAAATCTTAAAAGCATTAAATTGAACTAAGTCACAAAGTTAAACGGATCTAACATCCTGCAAATGGACAAGGTGCCTGTGTACACAGGTTTGTTTCTTGGGCTTCTTCAGCAGGAAGTTGATGCAGTTTTTTGGTTACTGAAACGACAGTGAAGAACAGATCTACAGAAGATGCTCTGTGATAACAGGAATATCACCTGTACATGTCATACGCAGATGAAGAAATGCACGGAATTCTGCCAGTCAGGCCACAGGATAAGATCTGACCAAAGATCTCTTGCTTTCTGAATGCATACCTAGGAAGGTGTTTAGTACCACAACAAAGATTGCTATAAACTGGAAATGGACTGGAAATCTTTGCATGTCTCAGGTCAGCACAGCTGTGTTGACAAAACCTGGTAACACAGGCCTGGCTTCAGTCAGGTCTAAGCTGAAACAGCCCTAGAGCTGCTGGAGTGTTCCTGTGGACCAAGACTTGGACTATGTTGCTGTTCAACATCTTAAGCAGCTCCTTAGAGTAACTAACTTCTGGAGTATAGTAGAGGAACCTGTTTTTTTGTCTAGTCCAAGTAGTGTGAGCTCTGTCATTTAGCTCTTCAATAAGATACATTGGGAGAGGAAGAAGAGAAGCAAGCTAGCATATAAAGTCTGAATAGAAGCATTGATTTGAGGAGGATTTGTCAAATAGGAGTTAGCTGCATGTGCAGAGTAGTGCTGGACTCGATGCTGTATGGCCAGAAAGCATAGTAATAGTATATAAAAAGAAAATCTTAATTTAATTATAGCTGGATTTTGGATCTTACTGCTGTTACCACAAGTTTTCATTAGTTCTGTTCAGAAATAATTCTTTTGCACACTAAGAACATATATTGCTTTCCAGGCAGCTTCCACTGTAGAGCAGAGAAGAGAAATTGACATTCTTTGTTTGATTTCTAGCCCTGTGAAGGTGACTTTGATAGGAGCAGTTCTTTTCACCCTGCAACGCAGACAGTACTTGCCAATAGCAAGACACAACCTTGTGTTTTTATACACCATCTTTCTTGTTGTCTTCAAGGTAAGAATTTGAAAGTGTTGCTAGTAACCAAATAACAGAAAATATTTTATTTAATGTTTAGAATGCATGCTTCTGGATGGGAAGGCCAGCTCCTGCTGAAGTCATGTGTTTAGTTTTCTATACATGAGCAGAACAGAAGACCTGTTGTGTTACTGATACTGTTCAATGTATGGGGGGGACGGAGAGGAAAAGAAAAAAATCAGGAATTTTGGCACTCAGTATTTGATATTCCAGGCTTGTATGTCCGTAATCTCAAACAAAGCTTGTTCTTGTAGAAAGAAACTCTCCTGTTCTCTGTCTTTTGTGTGTACCTGTGCAGTCGCTGGTGTGTTTGTAAAACAAGCCAGGTGGATTCTCATTTGGCTTAAAGTGTTTGCAGAGTAAGTGTTTGGGTGGGAAGAGAAAGCATACCAAAATCACTTTGAAGTAGCTGTAACTGTTTTGTAATAAAATAGACACTACTTCTCTATGGAAGTCTTCAGTCCCCGCAGTTGTGTTCATTTCCAGAATGATGCCTTTCTTCTGGATTACTACTTTATAAGAAAACCTAATCTGTTAGCAGATACCTGGCAATTTTAAGAGCTTCAGAGCTGCTGTTGAAGAGACCAGAGAATGTGTGGAAGGGTGGTTGCCAGTCTCCTTTCTGTGAAGGAGCTGACAAGTTTAATTCTGCAGAAGTTACTTTAGAGAGCCAAGACTTGAAGCTTATGTTCTTGATTCTCCATCTAAACCGATAAAGGCATTGTTCAGCTGTGGATGCTGGGAATGGAGAAGGAAAGGAATGTTATTCTGGAAGTCAGAAACATGCAGGTGTCCACAGAAGCTGGCTGTTGGGCTGCACAGAAGTAACTAAATCCTTACACTCATGGTTGTACTGACAGTCAGGAACTCAAGCACCCACTAAACTAATAAAGTAATAAAGCAAAAAAGTGTATCTGGCATAGTCCTTTAATAGTGTCTGTTAGAAACTTGTCACCTCTCTGAAAGCCATAGAAACTATTGCAATGTAAACTTGTCCAGTACCCAGCTCTAAAAGACAATTTTTTCGATCCTGATTCCAAGTTATGTGTCCTAAGGGATGCCCAGCTAAATCTCTGAACTTTATGGAATGAGTATGGCTGTCTGGAATTCTAATTAAAGTCTGGTTATGCACCTGTACATTCAGGTCCTTACACATTCCATTCTTTCAATTTAAATGGAAGGAAGCCACTCTGTTCACAGGTTTTCAGTTTGAGCAAGGCACAAAACTTACACATGAAAGTTGCTCTTCACCTTAGTTGTATGGCATTAAATGTGATTTACTCTTAGGGTGATTAATCTTACAGAGAGTTTTTTTGTGCACGTTGTTTGTGTATAGCTCATAGAATCACAGAATCATACAATGTTAAGGGCTGGAAAGGGCCTCAAAGATCATCCAGTTCCATCCCCCTGCCATGGGCAGAGACATCTGCTAGGCCAGGTTTGTCAAGGCTTTATCCAACCTGGCCTTGAACATTGCCAGGGTTGGGATATCTGCAACATCTCGGGGCACCTGATATCTCACCACTCTCACAGTAAAGAATTTCTTCCTGGTATCCAGCTTAAATTTCCCCTCTTTCGGTTTATACCCATTCCCCCTTGCCCTGTTGCTACAGTTCCTGATAAGGAATCCCCTTCATAGCTGCGTGAAGTGTTGGTCAGAAAGAATAGCTTTCTTTGACCAGTTTCAGCTAAAATGAGCAGACTTCTGTTATTGGTGACATGGCCTCATCCTTGTGTAGAAAGCTAAAAATGCCATACACCCATTCAGCTCTGAACTTGTTTAGCTGTGAAGCCATCACAACTTTTATTGTAACTTGATCCTTGTTCTTCGTAGGTAAAAATGATGTTGACAAGATGTGCAACTTCTCCACTTGCTCCCTTTGAGGCTGCATTGGGCCAAATCTTTTTTGGCTCGCGAAAGACACCTTCCAAAGTGAAGGGCGAAGGTGCCACATCTTCCAACGGCTCTTCAGTCTGTGACCAGCCTTCTGAGCAACACCAAGAGGGTGCTAAGAAAAAACAAGCAAAGAAAACAGAATAAGTGACTTAAAATCCTTGTGGTGGTCATGACCGTTGAAGATGTTTGTCTTCCAGATTAGGCTGGCTGAGAAGTTTCTCTGAGGAAATGAGAAAAGGGCTGTGTTGTGGGTTGCCTTTTTGGAATGTGTTATGTAAGCTGTGTGTAAATGCACATGTTGGATTTGTAAGTTAAAACTACAAATTTTTATAGTGGTTAAAAGTTTACTAATTTTTGTATTTATGATAACTTCAAATGCTTATATGTTAAAAAGGTAGTTTCAAAAATGTGACAATCATTTTTGTTATCTTTTTGCCACTATATCACTTGTCTTCCTGTCTCCCAGTTCTGATGTTTCATTTTGATAACACTGATTTGCACTGTCAGATGTTCACTGTAGCACGTCCCAAATAAGAAAGTCATTAAGTAAGGCTTAGTCACATTGCACTGTGTAAAACCATAAAAATGTACCGAATTAATGCCTTTAACTAGAAAAATAACTGAATTATTGTTGTAATTCACATTGTACTGGCCTAGCTTTTCTTCATTTCCTTAAGTAAATATTTTAAAATATTTTTCTATTTTTTAAAATGAGAGTAAATTATCTGGTACTTAAAAAAATCTTTACAGTTAGCAAGTAGAAATGTTTCAATATTTTTGCTGTTGGCTTACTTTATTTGCAAGCATTTGAGATATAGGTGTTTTTCATGCCGCACTGGTGTTTTACAAGTGGTTTATAGTCATCTTGTGGTTCATCAGGGACTAGACATTTTTGCCTGCATTTTTATCCAAGCGTATGCACTTTTTTCTTTTCAGACAAACTTCATTAGAAAGAGGAATACTGAACGTTTACCTTGTTTAGTCAGCACCCTGAGCTGCAAGACAGGGATGGGAGCAGAATGTTGCCTCATAGTCCACGAGGGAATGGTCAGTGAGCTCCTACACCAGCAGGACACTCCCAATGGTGGGATGGGATCCACCCAGGGGTGCTGAGGGAGCTGGCAGAGAGCTCGCTGAGCCACTTCCAATCATTCACCAGCAGTCCAGGCACACCGGGGAGGTCCCAGTTAACTGGAGGTTGGCAAATGTGACACACATGTACAGGAATGGTCAGAAGGAGGATCCAGGTTTGGTCAGAAGCAGGATCCAGGGAGTTACAGGCCTGTCACCTGCCCTCAGTGCCAGGGAGGCCGTGGAGCAGATCACCTGGAGTGCCATCAGCAACAGGTACAGGACAACCAGGGGATCAGGCCCAGCCGGCCTGGGTTTAATAGAGGCAGGTCCTGCCTGACTGCCCTGATCTCCTCCTGTGACTGCTCAGGGGTGAGGGAAAGGCTGGGGATGTGTCTGCCTGCACTTTACAAAGCCTTTGGCACCTTCTCCCACAGCCTCTCCTGGAGAACCTGGCTGCTCATGGACAGGGCCCTGCTCTCTGGGGGAAGAACTGGCTGATGGCAGGGCCGGGCAGTGGTGGGGAACGGAGGGACATCCAGCTGGGGCTGGGCACCAGTGGGGTTCCCATGGGATCGGTACTGGGCCAGGCCTGGTTAACACCTTCATCAAAGGCCTGGAGGAGGGGATGGAGGGCCCCCTCAGTCAGTGTCTGACAGCACCGAGCGGGGTGGGAGTGTGGATCTGCTGGGGGCAGGAGGGCTCTGCAGAGGGGGCTGGACAGGCTGGGTCCGTGGGATGAGGCCAGTGGGGTGAGGTACAACCAGGGGAAGTGCTGGGTCCTGCCCTTGGGTCACAACAACCCCCTGCAGCTCCAGGCTGGGGGAAAAGTGGCTGGAAAGCTGGGAAAGGCCCTGGGGATGCTGGTGACAGCAGCTGGACATGAGCCCAGGGGTGTCCAGGTAGCCAAGGAGGCCAATGGCCCCTGGGCTGTCCCAGCCGTGGTGTGGCAGCAGGACCAGGGCAGTGACCGTCCCTGTGCTGGGCACTGCTGAGGCCACACCTCGAGTGCTGTGTCCACTTCTGGGCCCCTCACAACATGAAAGACCAACAAGTCCAGAGAAGGGAACGGAGCTGGGGAAGGGTCTGGAGCCCCAGGAGCGGCTGAGGGAGCTGGGAAAGGGGCTCAGCCTGGAGAAAAGGAGGCTCAGGGGGGACCCTGTGCCTCTGCACAACTCCCTGACAGGAGGGGGCAGCCGGGGGGGTCGGGTTCTGCTCCCGCAGAACAAGGGACAGGATGAGAGGAAATGGTGTCAAGCAGTGCCACAGGAGGTTTAGTTTGAGTATCAGGAAGAATTTCTTCCCAGAAAAGGTTGAAAACCATTGGAACAGGCTGTCCAGGGAGGTGATGGAGTAAACATCCTTGGAGGGATTTAAAAGGACTTGCAGATGTCACACATGGGGATATGGTTTAGTGTTGGCCTTAGCCGTGCTGGGTTAATGCTTGACTTGATGATCTTAAAGGTCTATTCCAACCTAAACCGTTTTTTAATATCAGAAGCACTGGAAGTGTTTATTAGCATTTGCTGAAATCTTGCTGCTTTCCACTTGTTGTGTCTTTTTTTGCTCAAGATGTGAAGCAGTTTAAAGTGGCATACTCTTCATAACTGAGAACTTTGGCATTTTAGAGATGTTACAATACATAAGAATAGAATCTTTTCAGAGGAGTCTTTTCATCGATGTGCCAATTTTTAGAATAAACTATTTTTACAAGATTAGACTATTTTCTTCATAGAGTACTGCTTTGAAGAGTATTGTTCAGCAAAGAGAGGTTAGGTTAATCTTTGTGCAGGGATGCCAAAGGGAATGTGGAGGGAGATCTGATTTGAAAAGACAAAGTTCTAGTTCCAGGTACATCTCTAAATTTGGAAAAGCTGTCACCAGTGCTGTGCTTAGAGAAAAGAAAAATAAAACTACCAAAGAAATTTCTTGTGCCTGTCCAGTCACATTTCCATGGTGATGACCAACAGCATTGAAGTCTGTTTGAAATCCAACTTCATTGCAAATGTGCTATACCTTGAAAGCTAAAATTAGTATTTTCTTTAACACTGAAGAATTAAAACAAAACACCCCAAACTCTGGACAAAGTAGCAGTCATATTCCTTACATATGACACTGAAACTTAGTGTTCAGTTATAAATGCCTGGGGTATTCACTTGGTGTCTCGTTTTTTTGTAGCTTGATGTCATGAATTAACTTGAAGCTGCCAACTAACTAGATAACAATCGCTAGTTATCAAGCAACACCAGCACATGCTGCCTGTCCATGTATTTTTAAAGTTTTGGATGTCTTTTTGAATAGGTATAATTGTGTATTTTAGATCACATGAGCTGTACAGAATGGGATTGTGGTATGGAACTGTGTTGCACATCTGTGAAATTCTGCCTGAAAACTGGCTATTCCTAGCCCAAGTCAATGTGAAAATATGCTTAGACTAAGTTTTTAACAAGTTTACAAATAGAGGGAAAAATATATTGTTTTGTATTCATTTTCAGAGTTAAAGACAAAAATATTAAAAATATTTTTTAAATGTATTCTTGTCTGAACACCTTAAAAGTGATACACAGCACACAAAAAATGTATATTGTTGTGAAACAGAACACAAGTTATGCTGACAGAAATCCTGTTTTAAGCACCATGAAAACAAAACTTTGTGTTTAAAGGTATCACAGGCTGCTGAAGGATGGGTACTCAAAAGAGCTCCATACTGAATAGCTACATGCAAATGTTCTGAGAATTACAGTTCATAACACAGGAAAAGATAACCAGTTGCTCAGGGTTTAACCTGTATTCTGTAGGAGACATTAATACAGTGTGTCCAGGATGCCTTAAATAAACAATTCCCAGCTCTCATGCTGATTGTTCTCTGTCTCGGGTAAACTTCTTTGTGTGAGAATTTTGTTAGCAATTTCTTAAAATTGTTCTGGTAAAGTGTGTCAGCTTCAGCACAGCTGCACACATGAACTAGTTGTCTGTATCTAATTTTGTCATTAACCTGGTAAAATTAGAAGAAGCTGCCTTGTGCCTATATAAACTACGTCATTCAGAAGTTGCTTTATCAGTTCATTTCTTGGGCTAGAAGGGCATATTCCTGATTAATCCAATTACTGTTCTGAGTAATTTCTATTAAGTACAGCCAGTTCCTGTAAAAAGAAAAACCTTAAAATTTGCTTCAGGAACAGAACCAAAGTTTCTTTAGACAATAAATGCTATTTGCTTTCCTCTTCTGTTTTTTCTCCATTTCATTTTATTGGAAAAAAGTGGAAATAGGAGGATGTCACACAAGCAGTGCCGTCATCTGAAATGCGATTCTTCAGTGTATTGTTAGGCAAGACACAGTTGTTCAAGAATTCCAAACATCTGTCTTCTTTAGGAATCTGAATCTACTCAGCATAAGGGCAGTGCTGAAATCTAACATCTTTCAAGAGTCTAGACAGTAAATGCAAGATTTACTCAGAGTGAATACTCTTAATTTGTAAGGTGAATCCTCATTTCTAAGGTCTAAGTGATGTCTTAAAATGAGTAGCAACAGAGAAACGGCATTTGACGCCAAGATGAGAATCAAAAATGTGTTGTAAATAGTAATTTGCATTTGTTCTGATAAAACTGCTCTGTTAAGCAATCAAAAGCCTTTTGTGAAATGTGTGAAATTGTTCAGCAAGGAATAGATAGTAATATGAAGGCTGACAGAGAAATACATTAATATTCCCAGGCCAGAACAGCCTATTACACACTGATCTGCCAGTGGGCTTTATCTACAGTCAGGAAGTAGAATATGGTGATCAAAATGACATCCCAAATAAAAACTGCTGCAATCTAGTGTGATAAATAGTTTATGCACAGCAACCTGCAGCTGGGTTGCACAACCCCTGGTGTTGATAAGTGCTGGTGGGGGAGAGGCTGGACATGACCCAGCCTCCAGCCAAACATGTCCTGAGTTCATCCCACAGCTCATGGGCAGCAAGGAAAGAGGGATTCTGCCCCTCTGCCATGCTCAGGTGAGACCCCACCTGCAGAGCTGCCTCCAGCTGTGGGGTCCCCAGTGCAGGAAAGACATGGACCTGTTGGAACGAGCCACAAGAATGATTAAAGGGCTGGAGCACCTCTCCTATGGAGACAGGCTAAAAGAATTGGGGCCAAAGGCTTTCGGGAGGCCTCATAGCTGCCTTGCAGTACCTAAAGGGGGCTTATAAGAAAGATGGGAACAGACATTTTAGCAGGGCTGTAGTGATAGGACAAGGGATAATCATTTTAAGCTGAAGAAGGGTTGAATCAGATAATATTAGGAAGAAATTATGACGAGGGTGGTGAAACACTGAAGCAGGTTGTCCAGAGAGGTGGTAGATGCCCTATCCCTGTATTCAAGATCTGGTTGGATGAGGTGCTGATCTAGTAAAAAGTGTCCCTGCTCATTGCATGTGAGTTGGACTAGATGGCCTTTAAAGGTCCCTTCCAACCCAAACTATTCTGTGATTCTTTGATTCTATGAAAAAAGGCTTCTTCAATGCTGTTGAAGCATGTTGTCAGGGGGGTTGAGGCAGCCTTACGGGAAACTGATACTGCCAGTGCCATGTAGTTCTTATGAACGGAACTAAAGGGCAAAAAAAGGAAAAAACATGCATCTAAAAGAAAGAAACGTGTGTCTACTCTGTTGTCTTTGGCTGAAATTTTATCAAGCTCTCTGGCATGTTTTTCCACAATAAATTAGATAAAGATTTTTCTAGCAGTAGTCATTTCAATCAGAGTCACCTTTAGTTTGGTCGAATTTTCTCCTCCTCCTTAAAAGAAGACTGTTATCAGACAGTTGAATGTCAAGGCTAGATTAGATGGTTTTGGTTTTTAAGTTGGACTTTTTCATGGCCAAATTTGGAATAAAACTACTGGAAGGTACTTTGATCTAAAGCTTTTTGGCACACATTCTGTTTTCTGAACATAATACCCTTTTATGGTCCTGGGGTGTTTAGGAATTATGTGAAAGTATTTTTGAGTGTCTTTCAGTGGAATTTGAGAATACCTTTAAGGCACTTAACAAGTAGATTACACTGAGCAAGATGAAGATACAAACTTATGTGGTTCTATTGTCGTAGCAGAATGTCAGAAAAATCCAAGGTGAAGAAATTAGTTATATATTGAAGAGAGTACAGTTTCATGGCAACTGCTTTGTCACATGCGTGACTTCTGCAGTTCAAATGTTGTTTGTGTGAAAACTTTGCTCTTTTTACTTACCTGCTACCCATCATGCACCAAAGCCTGGTTCTGACTCTCCCAAAGTGAGCTGTTTTCCTGCTAAGGGAGGCAGTTGTTCTCTGGTGTTTGCTTTCTATCTCCAGGAGGCTTCAAACAGCAGGAGAGAGAGAGGCTGAGTGCTTTACTTGAAATTTTCAGGCTGAGCCGAGGGAAAGAGCGGGGCATGGGAGTGAGACCCATCTCTTTGGGTAGCTGGGGCATGTTCTTTGCCTGCAGTCCAATTACCCAATGTATTTTTAGTTGCCTTTAGTTTAGTATAGCAGGTGAATGTTAAGGAAAACTCCTGTCTGAACATTCAGATGCTTCTCTGGGAGTCACACTCATTCTACTCGAGACTTTTAACTGCTGGGACTGAAGCAGTGTTGGAATTTGGAATCAAATAGCTAATGTTCCAATAATTTGGGTATCTTCTCCTGCAACTAGTGCACATGTGCTTTATATTTATTCTGGATGTTATGGATTAAAAAGGTCAGGATCGGGTTGGATTCTTCTGAATCCATCTCTCCAAAGTGTGATCCAGATGTCCTGTAGCTGGCTGGTGTTTAGAACTGTCTTGCCAAAAGAATGGTTCCTTAGAAATCAAACGTGTTGATGATTTTTTCCTTCCCCTATCGTTACCTAACTCTCCTGCCTATATCAGACTGAAGTTTTGTTTGAGTACTTTTGGCAGGAATTGGATCATAACTGAGTTTAGAAGAAGCTGGAACACAAGGGCTGTTAAAAAACCAAAGTTTCAAGGCTGGTGTCTATTAAGCAAGAAGATACAGATGCCAAATGCTAAGGAATTTACCAAAATCCAATAAAAAATTAGTGCTAATACTGCAGGAAAGCAGTGAATTTTCAGAAAACAAACGCAGGCATTGCTGTTGAGAGTATCCACTGTATACAGACACAGGAACCAAGTTTCCAAGTCGTGCATTGATGTGATGGTGTTCTTGTCCTCAAATGCAAACAGCATGGAGCACAAGGTTAATGAGCTTCAGACCAAGCTGAAGCAGGAACACAGAGAGCCAGGACAAAGTGAAGTAACTCCTGGGAATGCTGTGCAGCATCTTATTACATACTATAGCAAGAGGAGGGAACCCAGACTGTTGTCAGAAATTAACTGGGAATATGGTTCTAACACCAGTACAGCCTCATTGTTGCTGACCTGAGAGGTGGCATGCTGCATTCCTGAGTCTGTACCTGGTCTGTATGGATGTCTATGAAATCAGAGCATCAATGCTGTAAGGAAAAGCAGTGATTAAGAAGGTCAAGCTGGGTAAGACCCCTGGGGATATATTTGCAGCATGAACTATAAGATTATGACCAGGCATTTCAAGTTATTAATGAGAATGTGCTTCTGATACCTTTAAACAGTGCTGATTTTTAATTTTCTTTTTTTACCCAGGGTGAAACAGTATGAAGAAGAGTGGGGTCTGAGCACTTCATTAATGCCAGAAAAAAATGAATGAGGGTGTTGAAAATGATTCTTCTGGTAAAATGCATCCTGGCTTCTAGGCATGCAGTAAAGTAGTCAGGCAATGCAGAATTTAACAACCTCTAGTGTGGGCTTCTTACTGCTCATCCAGGGACATCAGACCAGTGAACCTACTAGATCTTCCTTATTCTGAACGAAAAGAACAAGAAAACTGATAAAAGTTATGGGTTGGCTTTGGCACAGAGAGTGACTGACTCAGTAGGTCAAGACAGCAGAAGAAAGAGGAGAAGAACACTGCCCATCACAAAGTCTGTGAAATCAACTCGACTCTGATGCACATGGAATGATTTTTGTGTAGTAGAGCAATTTCAAGTGAAACTGGTAAGTAATGAGCCCTGAGCAAACAAAGAAACAAAGAAACAAAGAAAAGCCACTTAAGTTGCACAATGTATAATTAAGCTGTGGAACTCATTGCTTGCGGTAGAAGTGCTAGAAATGGAAAGCAGTTAGATACCAGTTCTGACTCAGGCAGGCCTCACAGAGTTTTGTCAGATGGTGGGAGAGTATTTTTAGGCAATCACAGAATGGCTGAGGCTGGAAGGGACCTCTGGACATCACCCAGTCCAACCCCCTACCAAAGCAGGGTCACCTGGAGCAGCTGGGGTGGAATGTCTCCAGAGAGGGAGACTCCATGCCCTCCCTGGGCAGCTTTGCCACCCTCAATGGAAAGAAATTACTCCTCACGTTGAGTGGAACTGCTTCTCTTTTAGTTTATGGCCATATGAGTGCATTGACCTGTTCTCCAATATTCTCTTGGCAGACCCTGTCACACAGGGAAAGGCGCTGACAGTCTTTTTGGGAAATTACAGGGATCAGGACATCTGGAGCACGAAGGATTGGCTTCACTCACCTTCCATGACCAGGAAAACAAAAGGCTTCTGGGCTGGAGAGGCTGTTGGGCTGATGCTTTGTTGCAGCAGCAGTATTTATATTTGCTTCTGAAAGGTGGGCATTTGTTTTGTTAGTGTGTCCTCTCTTATAAAACAAAAGTCCTTCTCTTGCCTCTGTGCAGTTCATTATTGGTAGAGTGCTTTCAGGAGCCCAGATGAAAGGGTATTTTAGATGCATTAATTATTAGTGTTAAGCACAGCTGCTTTGTCTGAGGGCTTTCTTCCAGCTGAAAATGGGTTTGACTGCAAGGAAATGTGTTTCCAAGAAGACTGTATTGGTTCTAAGTCTGGGAAGCAGAGAAAGCAAATAAAGCTATTTTGTTTAAAAAATAATAAAAATTCAGGCGTGAAAATTATTTCACCCATTATTTTAATTGGAAGTATTATTGCTTTTGAAAAACTGTTATTTAATTCATCATGGGGAAATGGTCAAACACTTTAACAAAATGAATAGTTTTTGGAAAAAAGTAATTTCCTCAGTTACTTTCAATCCATTTGCTTAGGTATGGACAGGAAATTTTCTTTGAAGCTGTCATCTCATTCAGAAAGCAGACTTTGAGTTTAATGAAGAGTTTCAGCAAATGCCTGCTCTGTGTGTAAAAAGCACCCACTTTTTTTTTTTTTTCTCCCAAGACAAAATTTTTCTTTAAGGCTCATCATACTACAGTTGGAACTTTTCTGTGATTTTGTTTGCTTTCAAAACAGGGTTTTGAAAGCTTGGATGGTGTGGAGAGAAATTCTTATCTATCAGGTTGTGGTCATGTGTTAATATTACTGATGACTTGCCTTACTGTTCAGGTAAGTTTTATTCCTATACTCTGATCATAAAAGAGGTTTTGTTATTTTCTGATATCAGCCACATTAAAATAAACATTGTTCTCCTGTTGGAGGGCCTCAAAAAGCTTCAGTCTGAAAAAAAAGAATGTTTTAGTCTTATTTACAATGGTCATGTCCTTTTTGCTTTCCACTGTTAAGCTGATGCTAAAAGTACCTGTTTAACCCTATCACATAAGCACAATTAATAGGGAGGGGTTATCAATTTTTAAAAAAAGTTGTAGGAACTTATGCCATTGAGCTTCTCATTTTGTAAGAACAGAGCATCTCAAGCAAGTGGGGAAAGCCACTTTGTTTATCTGGCTTGTGTTATGAAAACACAAACACTCTTGAAAAACAAAGCAATACAGGAAGTGTTGAAATGGGCATGGCTGCAGTGCTAAGCTTGTGCTTCAGCAACCAGGAAGAACATCAGCAGAGAAATTTTGTTATTCTTTGGTCCTTGGTGCCCCACTCAAGGGTATCACCTGATGGTTCTCAGGGCTGTGACTTGTGTGATAGGAAAAGCTGTAAAACCTGGTAGACGTCTTCCTTGGAGTCATGTCTGGGACCTGTGTTTAGCATTAGCTGAGCACAAGATTGGCCTGGATATGGACAGTGAAAAGCCATGGGTCACTCTGCACTGCTCTCTTGGATCTAATTAGCGCACCTTACATGTTCTTACATTTGTCTTGTACTGTTTACCAAATCTGTGAAGATTGGACTATACTATATAAATTGGATCTGATGATCTTAAAGGTCTTTTCCAACCTAAATGATTCTAAAAGAGTAAAAAACCTCTCATTTACTTGCTTGGTGTTATTGTGCCTTGTATTATTGTGACTGTTGGGTGGGTGTGCAGAAGTTTTCACACAGCCAGTAACTGCAGGACAGTTCAGCACAAAGAGCACTCCAAGGTAACCTGTGAAATGGCCTGAATGCTGTTGTTGTCTGGAGAGCTTGATGTGAGCAGTTCTGCCATCTGCCAGAACTCTTTGCCAAATTAATTGCAGATCAACTGTGAGAAAGTTTGAATGACCATTACCAACCTTGGTGGCATTCCCCTAGCAAAAATATTGTCCCCATGTGCCCCAAAAACATTTAGGGTGTATTGTAAGTAGAAAGATTGGAAAATGCAGATCCTGTTTCCAGCTCTCTGTGTTTAGGCATTGGCAGTGCACTGAAGGCTCTAGATGCATCTATGCTCGTTTTAAGCTTTGGCCTGAGCACTCAACAGAGGATGCTTGGAAAGATGCTGAACACGTTTAATGTTTCATTCCCCTTGGGTGTGCAAATTTACAAAGCTGCTGTGATAATCTTGGCCTGCAGATCCAGCACAGAGCACACTGTCTGCGGGACTGTGTGTCCTTGGCTCACAGTCAGGTGAGAAGAGGTGCTGGGTTCTGTGTTTGCACGTGCCTCTGCTTTTAGAAACAATTTGGGGAAGTGGAAGAACAGTTCTGCAGAGTCATTATAGTCTCTTCTGTACATGATGTTTGGGCATGTTTTAAAGCCTTTCTTTCCTCAGCCATGAAATCTTCTTTGAGTGGTTGCATTCTGTCTTGTAAATACTCTAGTCAAGGCTTTTCCAACATGTGTACAAGCCTCTCTGGGTGTGCTTGCCATAGTAATTCCCGGCTACACTTCATTGTGAACGTCTTGGTACTCATAGGGTTTGGAGAGGGAAGAAGCATTCCAAGTGGGAAATGACATCTCCAATTCCCAGTGGCATGGACCAAAGCCAAATGCTTAAGCCTTCCTTAGAAATTCTTCCTCTTTGTGAGGCATGTGCATTCTTAGTATTTTCTCTGTTCGTAATAAAGTCGTGCTACTTCCATCAACATACACAACTGTTCTCATTTTACCCTTTCTCCCTGCTCCCTGTCATTATCCAAAATAGTCTTTAACCAAAAAAATAGATTAAACGAACCTCCTCTGTTTTTTTATGTGCACCTTCCCAGTTGAATGTGTTTGAGCTGATGAGCTATCACTTGTTGAGTCACAGCAGACCCTTTGTCCACATTATAACTAGTAGATATTTAATTGCCTGCTGAATTAAATTGTTCTTTCCACCTTCCCATGGTTATTTTCCCTTATCTCCTTTGACATTCACATTACAGAGTAACAATGTTGTAATTATTTTGAAAAGAATGAAATTACTTTGCCTGTGAGACATTCAATCTTGGTAGCTCTAACAAGGTAGAACTGTTGGGTGACAGGCAAGAGTGTCACCCTGCAAAATATGAAAGAAAGGCACAAAGGGAATCACACCTGTGATTTAAGAAGGGAGGGGTCATCTTGATGTTGACTGAGACAGATGTTAACCTGAAGATCACTGTGTAGAGTAGGACCATATGGGATTTGTGTGCTGTGGTCAAGATCCTGATGAAAGAGACCCTGGAGTGGGTCAATTACCCATCCTGGAAGGTATTACATCAGCACACCAACCCTTGTAATCCATAATTAAGACAGCATGGACCAGAGTGTGGAAAGTATTATCCATGGAGCAGTACTCCACCTGCAGTGACCAACTCTTGTCTTCCAGTGCTCACCTCCACAATGGAGCATTCCCAGCAATCACGAGAAGCTGAAGTTATCAATGCCACGGTGTCGATTTTGCTGAGAAGCACAACGGGTCATACACATGAACTGTGTAAGGCCCGTGAGGGGAGATGCTGAGCTTGGGGTGTCAGAGAACACCACTAAGCTGCTGTCTTCATTCTGGGGGGCAATCTCCATTCTTGTCTCTGCACTTCTGGTAGTCCCAGTATCCTGATGCCTCAAGCAGAAGAAGACTCTTGGTTCCTTGTCTGAGCACGATCTTTCTGCTTGTGAGTTCTGCACCCCCGTGCTCTTGGCACACACAGCCTTAGATGATGTCTTTTAAGTTTCGTATTTGAAAATATAGTAGAAAAAACTTACTGTTTTGGACTGTTTCTAGATTCTCACCTGTTCTGCCTTATTACTGTTTTCTGCCACCATCTGGAGTCTTCCTAGGGTGTTCACAGGGCTCTGAAAACACAGGTGTTGGTCCAGAAATTTCCAGCCTTGGCTTTTGGGCAGAAGTCCTAATTAAGAAATGTACTCTGAGCAGCATCAAGGTATCCCTGTCCACCCTGGAATCAGAGGGCTTAGTTTAGCTTTTTAGTCTGTCCACAAAGCAGTGGTGGAGGGTGTTGCAAAACAAGTGGTGGTGGCTGTTCACAGAGCAGGGGAACCCTCACTTTAAACCTTGAGAAATATTCCAGGTTTAGTGTAGTGTGCGAGGTGCATCCCAGTAGGTTTTGCCCTAGTAACTTTTAAACGCAGCAGCGCTCGTGCTGCTGAAGCACGTCCATCGGACTGTCCGTGTGTCACACCCTGGGGTTTGCAGCTCATCTATCACACGGCCACACACCCGCCCACCCCCGCTTCTGCACGGCCCGGGGGACATCTGGTGGCGAAAGCTGTCCTGGCATCCCGCACGGAATCCCGCGGAATTCGGGACGCAGGAAATACAGGCAGCACGGCAGGGATGGCAGCAACAAACTCACATGCCCACCCATTCAGCGAGCAAGAGTTTAACACAAAACTGTTCAGGTAGCTGGTCCAGCTTAACCAGCTGTCTCATTGTAGGGGTGCACTTTCGTCATACACAAATGCTGCTGCCCTGGTTTGAAAAGCAAGGGGGTTATGTTCAGGCTCCCTTAGATGCAACCAAAAGGTGCTTTTTGACCTGTCTGAAACGGCCATGGGATCTATTACTACACTGTAGGATTCATTATTTCTTTTAGTAAAACTAGAGAGTCATTTTTAATTCATATTCCACAATAAATAAACAGTATTTGCTTTGAAGGATCTGTGCTGGTCCAACTGGCTGATGACCCAGTAGGAAAGCTGTCAGATTATTCTTTTCTTTTGCAAAACTAGGAAAATATGACGACCAAACATCATGCAGATCCTTTTTTTTGAAGAACAATAGCCTTGTATTTCACCTCCTGCATTTAAGTTGTTACGTAAGTACAAAATAGTTGAAAACCATCAACAGTAATATAGATCTAGCAGTTGATCTGCATGTTTGTTTAACTCTTGCTTTCAAAGAAGAGGTTTGCATTAGAATTGAGACTGACATAATTTAAATTACCTGTAAATTACATATAATTTAAGTTTCTTGCAAATTACAATTTATCTTCCACATAACAGCTTTGCTAATTGAAATACAGTCAACCTGTCTCCAGCCATATACACATGGAAAAGTTCTGTTTTTTTCACTGAAATTGGGTGGAGGATAGAAACCTGCACTATCAGAACTATTTGCAGCATAGCCAGAGATCAGAGACATTTTACAGGACAAGCATCAGGTCTTTGGAACAATCCCCCACAGCAGATTTTCAACACAAGTCTCCTCCTGACAATGAGTATCTGGGTCTGAAGATGGCCTGTCTCCAGTAACCGCTGTGCATCCCTGAAACTGGCAATATTATAAAATAAACAGTCGCCCTCTCTGTGCCTTCCTGGATGTATAAAAAATTTGCCATGGCTGAAGTCTGTCTTTTGGGAAGTTCCAGACGTAATTGTCTGGAGTTAACTTACAGGGCTCCTGTCAAAAGGAATTAGTATTTCAGCAACTCCTTGGCCAATTCCATGACAGTACTAAAATAGCTGACTGCCTTACACATCAGCTGGCCTTGCTTAGGTGGAACAACTCAAATGTTTTTAAAAGCAAAATAGTTATCGTGCTTCCATTGCTTCTTGCAGCAAAGTTCTTCTGGCCAAAAAAGTTTCAAGGGAATGAGTGTCTTTATTTTTCTCTCCATCTACCTCTATTTATAGCTTATGAATGCTGGGGAATGTATGACAAGAAACTGGGAGAGGAATGGATTTTAGGACTTGAAGGTCAAATATTTTATTCAAGGGAAGCCTGAGTTGTTCATGATGGAAAGGACAGCCTGACGACAAAGCTATGTGCTGTGTTTAAGGTACACAGCTGCAAAGGAAAACTGATTAAATTCAGGATTATATCTTCAGTGGACACAAAGGATTCTTTCTCACACACACAAAGTGCTCATCTGGAGTCCAGAGCCTCTCATGAAGCTCTTTTCGATATGAAATTCAGCAGCTTTTATGACCAGATCAAGTGCTCTTTTTCCTCATTGTTCATACCAGTAGTTGCAGTATGAGAAAATAATACTCAGCATCAGTAAGAAATATTCAACTAAGTACAATTAAAACTGTTCCATCATGAATTTCTTTCCCTACAACACACTTTCCCATGGTCATTTTATCCACTGATGACTGCATCCCAGCTGGAGCAGGCTGGCAAAATTAATCCAAAGTCCTTGAATTCAAGATGATTTAAATGGACAAGGGATCTTTTTCTGAGGTTATCAGTTTAAAGATGTCTGGCACTTGGCCTTCAAACTGTGTGCTGTATAATCCTTATCTTGGTAAAGTTAGCAGCAGTGTCTTCACTGACTTCAGCAGAAGTGGACCCGAGATCATTACTGCTCAACTATGATCCTTTGAATCATTTCACCCTCAACAGCATACAGCTGTGTGTCAGATGTGATTATTTCATTGCTTATTCAAGTTTTCTCTCATTTCCTTCTGCTTTTCTATTGCAAATGGTATTTCACCTTCACTGTTTCATATTCTACCAGACTTAATTTGAAATGCATTGGTCTGACAATTTTTAGCACTACCCATTCCTCCTGCTCCTTGTAATTTTCAATTCCACAGTCTGGGCTGGGATGTTAAAACATCTTAAAAGTAGGGTAGTACTTCATCTTGGAGCTCTTTGGAGGCAACGTCCAGTCACAAAACCTCAGTCTAGGTACAAGGTTGCTCAGAAATTGTATCTGGGATCTTGATTCCTTTTAGACATTTTTTTAATAATAAAGGTAAAAAGGAGAAAAATATTTAAGCTTGCATTATGTGGTACAAATTTTCCTGAAAATTGTTTTTCAAGTTGCATTTTTTTGTTTTAAAATCAGGCTTCTTCTCATTCTGGAAAAAAAAAAAAAGGTAAATCAACAAACTTGAAATATGTCTGTGTTAACAAGACTTACTTCTAATTCAGCTGACAGGTCTGGGTGATCCCAAAGAAAACAGAGAAGGGTGGAAGGGTGAAAGTAACCTTCTACTGCTGTTATGTCACTTTGAATTGCATGTGCTCATGAGCACATTCACTTTAGGTACTGGTGATCCTTCCTTGGTAACTTAAATTAGAGGAGGCTTTGGCTCTGTGTCCCTCTTTGAAATGCTTTTTTATGATGTATCCTGCAAGAGCAAAGTGTGTAGGTGCAGTGTGTAATATACATGTATGCAATAAGTATTTGACTCAAAAACCAAAGCCCTATAATCTTTGAATTATTTAAACTAGAGGACCAAATGATGGTTTCAGCTGCAGTCAGCTGGGCAGGTGGTGCCAGTAACTGATAAATTTGACCTAATGCCTGTTTATTGTGATACCTGGTATTTTTAGCAAACTACATAAACAAATAGTCTGGTATTTTTCTTGGCAAACAGCATGAATACCACTCTTGTTTTATTCACTTTGTCTCAGCAAATACTTCATGGCGAGTATTCATCACCAAATAAAGTGTGAGAGCATGTGCAGTGCAAAGCCCATTAGGTCATGTATTTTGGCATTCTGCTGGGCTGCAAGATCTGCCACAAACTTGGCCGAGCTGTGCATGGTGCTGACAGTATTTCCCATGCAATAGGAATCAGATACCCTTTTCTCTTTGTGCACAGAGGTGTGTGCTTGACCTGGTGACTAGTGGTGGTGTGGTACTCTGCTTCTAGACTTGTTTGCCTAACCAAGACTTGTGTGTAAAAATTACACATGCAAAACTGAGATGTTTAAAATATGCCCTTGTTAGGACTTTTTAAAGAGCATTCACACCCACTTTTGCATTCATGTGCTTTTTTCCCCATCCTGCCTGTGCCAGTTTGGACAAATTTGGAGGAAATATCCTCTGTGAGGAAGGCAGGTTACAACCACCCCTCCCCCACCAGGTTCAGGGAAAAAAAAGAAATTTTCCTCGCAGGAAAAGAGATAAAAACTATTTATTTAACCAACACACAGGAAAAGGATAATCATGCTAAATAATGAAACCTCTTGCTATGGAGAGAAACCTGAGAAGATTTCAGAGTCCTTCTGTAGGTGTGGTCTCTCTCCTCCTCAGAGCTGGGTCGGCGAGGCCATGGGCCCACCTCCGGGCCTCGGAGAAAAATTCTCCCGATGTGTTCTGATGTTGTTGAAACAGTCCAGAAGGAGAAGAAAAAGGGAAAAACCCAAGTCCCAGGAAACAAAGGTCAGCTCTCTGTCTCACTCTGGACAAAAGGAGCCGAAAGCTGCCTGACAAGCAAGCAAGGAGCTTCCTCCGCTCTCACCGCTGCAAAAGCCAAGGCGTGTGTATCTGTGTCCTTGAACAATTCTGAAATGTCGCTCAGTTTTTTTTCCTCTCCCCTCTCTCAGGCTCAGTTTAAAGGCACAGAAAGGCACAAAGTTAATTTCTGGCATAGAGCGGTGATAGGGGATACACATCATAAAGTCACCCCAAGACACTGCCTTTGCCCACCATCTCTCTACCTTTTGTAGAACACGTCTAAGACCTTCCTCTCCTACTATCTCCCCTGCCTCACTGGTGGCTTCAATCAGTTTAAAATACCATCCATTGCCATGAGCAATGAACTTCTCTTGGAAGGTCTCCCTGGGAAATCTGAGACACTGGCTTCTCCATCAGTATTTGCTCTGCTGCTGATGGCTCTGACACACATCCTTCAGTTACCAGAGCAGAAGTCAAAGGGGTTTGTGCATGCTGAAGCTCCTTTTCCAGCAGTGCCCTGGAGATAGGAATCTAAGTCTCTTTTGAAACTCCTGCTAACTGACTGACAAAGGGAAGGCAGTCACTTCAATATATCCATGTATATGACATTTGATTTTTAGAAATTACAGTGCACTGGAATTGCAGATGGGCTGCGTGCACAAAATGCTTCTTACTCTTGGCCTTCTAAGTATCAAGCTTAACGAACCCCTGGTGCTCCTGATGACTGTTGTAGTCCACACACGTACTCAGTTGTTTTTCAGTGTTTCTCAGAACTGCATGGATGTCAAATTTACTGGAATCAGTGGAAGGACTCCATCTAGCAGCATGTACCCTAATCAGTGGTGAAGCCAGGAAGTGTTTACAGGCAACCTGATGGCCAGATCAGTCCTGCAGTAGGTTACTAACATGATCTTGGGGGGGGTCTGCTAACAGGCTGAGTTATTGTTCAAAACAAGTTTAAAAAGATGCTGCCAGAAGTACTTTGATAATGTTGTCCATTTTCAAATTATTCCTTTTCATTCACTTTTCGCTATGCTTTCCCTATTAAAAAAATCAGTATTTGCGTTTTTATAGCTTGGTCACTCTTCACCCATGTAAATGATAAGTCTGAGAAAATTAACTCACTTTAAGGTAGAACTTGAAATGTTTATGAAGGGAACTATAAGACATGGTTATCTACCTTAATATGGACTCTGTGTGAGAACTGAGAGGGCCTTTTTCAGTCCTGTTTTTCCAAAACACATTCTGTAAAAATTCAAAACATACAAATCTTCTTGTACCTGGTACAGTACTTTCATGCACTTACAATTTTATTCTAGAGTAGCAACAAGACTCTTGACAAATTCTTGTTATTCATGGTGGGTGCTGGCTGCACCTTCACCAGAAATCTTGGGAGGATGCGGAATATGGAGGACGATATTGGAATGTCTTGCCTGTGCTGCTGCCGTCCTTAGGTAATCACCTGGAACTGAGCATCAAAGGGACCCATCTGTTCTGCCGTGCCCGGAGGGGAATCGGGTACAGGTGGTTTATCAGCTCCTCCGTGCAAGTGGTGACGTGACAGAGCTGTTTACATAAATCTTTCTGCACTGGGATGTTTCACGGCGCGGTACAGAATTGTGAAAAGAAACAACGTAAGAAACATCTCAAAAGATGGACACTATCAGAAATTATTTCCCCATTACTTCTTGATATTAAGGATGTGTTCTAACAGGGCAGTTGATTGTCGATGGATGCAAGTGTTGTCCTGATTTAAAACAAATGAGATTCTGGAGCACTTCTCTGTCAGTTTTCTATTTCTTCGATGGTCCTGGATTAAATCTAAAAACATGGCTTTGTTTAAGTCCCCCTAACAGTTGGCAATAGAGTTAGTGGGAAATAACCTACTTGGCTAAGTCTCCCACGCTGTCTACTGTGGCTTCATTTTACATAATTTGTTTTGTTGGATTTTGCACACTCTCCTCCCCGCCAAAAAAGTCTTTTTGGGATGGCAAATGATCTGCCACAAAATCTCCTTGTGCCCACAGATGGCTTCAGGGCTTATAATTATTCTGAAGCTCAGAGCTGTTGCTTCTGAAAGACAAACACATAGAAAAACACACCCAAACCAAATCAAACCCAAAGCGTTTGGCGTAGAACTGGTGCCACCTTGGCCTCTGGACCTGTCCTGGCCTGATTGTGGGTGCTGGAATGAAGGACTCCATGTGTGAAGCTATCCTGGGCAGAGCAGAAAAGCTGCGAACATTTTGATCAGCCTACATGGCACCTCACACGTTCTTTTGGATAACTGGGCTAGAGTGGGCTGACAGTGCAAAGGGACCATGCACCCAAAGTGCCGTGTCCAGTTCTGGGCTCCTCAGGACAAGGAAAACGAGCTACTGGAGAGGGTCCAGTGGAGGGCCACAAAGATGATTCAGGGACTGAGGGAGCTGGGCCTGTTTATTCTGGAGAAGACTGAGAGGGGATCTCATTAGTGCAGATAAATATCTCCAAGGCGTGTGCCATGAGGATGGTCCCAGACTGCTTTTGGTGGTTTCCAGCAACAGGACAAGGAGCAATGGCCATAAATTAAACCAACTCAAGGAGAGGAAGAACTTTTCATTGAGGGCAGCAGAGGACTGCAACAGTTGGCCAGGGGGATCATGGAGTCTCCCTCTCTGGAGAGATTCCAACCCCACCTGGACATGTTCCCATGTCACCTGCTCCAGGTGACCCTGCCTTGGCAAGAGGGGGTTGGACTGGATGACTTCCAGAGATCCCTTCCAACCCTGACACTGCTGTGGTTCTGTGATTTTTGACGTGAGAAGAGGCAGGTTGGAAAAATGGACAGCCCAGCACACGTGAAAGCACATGCTGACAGGGCTGACACAGAGATGGAGAGCGTGGCTCGGGTTTCAAGTTTGGGGTTGGGAACAAAAGGAAAACCTCAGGGGTGGCATTTGGGGAGGTGGGGATGTCTCCTGGCTGTTTCTGGAGCCAGGCTGCGGCCCCTGCTCCAGTGATGGGGCAGTGAGAGGATGCCTGAGGGGCACAGGGGAAGGGGGTTGAAGATACCTGAAGAGTAGTTTCAGTGATCTGTGTCAGAAATAGTGCGGCCAGCTGGACCAGGGAAGTGATTCTTCCCCCTGTGCTCAGCATTGCTGAGGCCACACCTCAAGTGCTGTGTCCATTTCTGGGCCCCTCAATCCAAATGGACATCGAGGGGCTGGAGCGAGTCCAGAGAAGGGAATGGAGCTGGGAAAGGGGATGGAGCACAAATCCGATGAGAAGTGGCTGAGGGAGCTGGGAAAGGGGCTCAGCCTGGTGAAAAGGAGGCTGAGAGACCTTCTGGCTCTGCACAACTCCCTCAGGGGAGTCGGGCTCTGCTCCCAGCGAACAAGGGACAGGACGAGATGATAAAGCTGCAAGCTGCACCAGGGAATAAGGACGGATTTCNCGGCGCCGCTCCCGCTCCCGACGCCGCTCCCACTCCTGATCCCGCTCCCGGCTCTCGCTCCTGCTCCTGACCCCACTCCGTTCCCGCTCTCGACCCTGCTACCCATCCCTCTCCCCNGGAGTCACCATCGCTGGAAGTGTTCAAGGAACAGCTGGACGTGGCACTCAGCGGTCCGGTGGGCAAGGTGGTGTCCGGTCACCGGCTGCACTCGCTGTCCTCAGAGGCCTTTTCCAACATCGGTGATCCTGTGGATCAGCGCNATCTCCATCTCCATCTCCATCTCCCTTTCCCGGCTCCATCTCCTGCTCCCCGTCCGCCGGCGCCCAGTGCAAGCCACTGTCCCCCCGACGCCCAGCGGGAGCCGGTGCCGCTTCTCCCCGCCCCATCCCGCTGCCCCCGTCCTTCCCTTCCGTGCCTCCGCCGCCCGCCCGGCACCGTCGTGCCCCGGGAATGTGCTGCGGGGAGCGGCGCGGCCACCCCGGGAGCCGCGGTCACCACGGAATCACAGGGTCAGTCAGGTTGGAAACGAGCTCTGAGATCATCGAGTGATCCCTACCTTGTCACCCAGACCACTGCACTGAGTGCATTCCAGTCTTTCCTTAAACACCTCCAGCCACAGTGACTCCANCACCCTCCTGTCAGGGAGTTGTGCAGAGTGAGAGGTACCTGAGCCTCTCCAGCTCCCTCAGCTGCTCCTTATCAGACTTCTCCCCACCCTTCCCCATCTCCATTGCCTTTCTCCAGACTTGCTGCAGCACCTCAATATCTTTCCTGAAGTGAGGAACCCAGAACTGGACACAGCACTCGAGGTGTGGCCTCAGCACTGCCCAGCACAGGGACGGTCACTGCCCTGGTCCTGCTGCCACACCACGGCTGGGACAGCCCAGGTGCCATTGGGTTTCTTGGCTGCCTGGGCACACCTGGCTCATGTTCAGCCACTGTTGACCAGCAAACACAGGTCATTTTCCACTGAGGCACTTTCCAGCCACTTTCCCCCCAGTCTGTAGCACTTCAGGGGTGGAAAAACCCACCTGCAACGGTCCTGTAGCTTCCTGAGTTGTTTGAGGCTCATGTAGCGTAATCTGAATTTTGGTTGCCCCCTTGTTCTTTGCATTCTAATGATTTTATCTTGTTTTCTTTTCCCTTAAGCTTAGATTTGATTTCCTTACACTCAGTTGCTCCCAGTGTTACCTGGAAACACTGGTGCTTCTCCATCAAGCTGGTCAGTGCTCCATGCAAGTGCTACATGTCAAATACATGTTGAAATCTTTGTTGAGAGGAGGAGCAGTGCCAGCAAAACTTCAGCCCTGGAGATGAGGGGAGCAGACTTCAGGCAGATCAGGGAACTAATGAGTAAGGTTCCCTGGTAAAACACTTTTGAAGGTGCTGGAGTCCATCAGTGCTGGCCACTTTTTAAGCTCCACCTCCCAGCAGCACAGGAGCAGACGGTTCCAGAATACCATAAGTCAAACAGATGAAAGCAGAAGGTCAGCTTGACTAAGCAAGGATCTTCTTTGGGATCTTCAATCAAAAAGGGAGGCATTTCCCCTGTGGAAGCAAGGTTGGATGACACAGGAGAAATACAGAGATGCTGCTCGCCACTGTGGGGAGAAAATTTGTGCAGCCAAAGCCTAATTGGAGTTGTCCAGAACTGTGGGGGATAATAAAAAGAGTTTTTTAAAAAATATGTTAATAGCAAAAGGCAGTCAAGAAATAACATTGGCACATTGATGAGGATGGTCATTTCATAAACAGGGACATGGACAAGGGAGGGGCTTTCAATGCTTTCTTCTCTTCCATCTGCAACACAGATGACAGGCTAAGGAGTCCCAGTGCCCTGAGCTGGAGGGCCATGGATATGAGAATGATCAACTCCCAATTATCCCTGAACTTGTGTACAATCTGCTGCTCCAGCTGGATCCCTATAAGACTGATGGAATTCTTAAAAAAGTACTCATAGAGATGCTGATGTCATGGCAAAGCCTCTCTCGGTTTTTGAGCGGTCTTGGGAATCTGGAGAAGGCCCAGTTGACTGGAAGCTGGTGAAAGTCCCAATTTCAAGAAGAGCATGAAGGATGACCCTGCAAACAACAGGCCTGTCAGTCTCACTTCAGTGACTAGTAAAATTATGGAGAAGATTTTTCTGGGAGGTATTGAAAAACACCTGGAGGACACACTGGTCACAGCAAGCACAGGGTCAGGAGGAGAAAGTCTTGCTTGCTAAACCTGACTTCCTTTTACAAGATAACTCACCTGGTTGATCAAGGGAAGCCAGCTGATGTAATCTTTTTGGACTTCAGCAAAGCTTTCCATACAGTTTTTCCCAGCATCCTTCTGGATAAAATGTCCAGCCCACAATTGGATAAACACATCATGGGATGGGTGAGCAGCTGGCTCACAGGTCAGGCACAAAGCATTGGAGTGACATCAGACTGGTGACCTGTCACTGGTGGGTTCCACAGGGCTCCATTCTCGACCCTGTGCTCCTCAACATCCTCACAAATTACCTGGATGCAGGTCTGGAGGGTATGCTGGGCAAGGTTGTCAATGATACTAAGTTGGGAGGAGCTGTTGAATCTCTCAAAAGAAGAGAAGCCCTGCAGAGAGACGTCGACAAATGAGAGGGCTGGGCAATCACCAACCGTGTGAAGTTTAACCAGGGAAAGTGATGGATTCTGCCCCTGGCGTGGGATAGCCGTGGATATATGGACAGACTGAGGAATGAGATGTTGGAGAATGGTGCCACAGGAAGGGTCCTGGGGGTCCTGGTCAATGGGCAGCTGGACATGAGCCAGCAGTGCCCTGGAGCCAGGAGGGGCATTCCCTGTCCTGGGGGCACCAGGCCCAGCATGGCCGGCCGGGCCAGGGAGGGATTGTCCTGCTCTGCCCTGGGCTGGGGAGGCCTGACCTCGAGTCGTGGGGGCAGTTCTGGGCACCACAACACAAAAAAGATGTTGAACTAGTGGAGAGTGTGCAAAGGAGGGCAGTGAAGATGGTGAAGGGCCTTGAGGAGAAGCCGTATAAGAAGTGGATGAGGTCACTTGGTCTGTTCAGCTGGAGAAGAAGAGACTGAGGGCAGACCTCACTGCAGCTCTGCAGCTTCCTCCTGAGGGGAAGAGGAGGGGCAGATACTGATTTCTGCTCTGTGGTGACCAGGGACAGGACCCAGGGAATGACCTGAAGTTGTGTCAGGGGAGGTTTAGGTTGGGTATCAGGAGAAGGGTCTTCCCTCAGAGGGTGTTTGGGCACTGAAACAGGCTCCCCAGGAAAGTGGATGTGGCACCAAACCTGCCAGAGTTGAAGAAGAGTTTGGGCACCACTCTCAGGAACATGGTGTGACTCTGGATCTGTCCTGTGCAGGAGCAGGAATTGGACTCGATGGTCCTTGTGGGTCCCTTTCAACTAAGAATAATTTATGATTTTATGATCCTATATTTTAATCCTGCACTTTTTGAAATCTTCTTTCTGACGGCGTCGGGGACCTTTGTCCGATTTGTGTGAACAAGCTTGGAAACTGGGAAGAAATTGCTCACAAACACCATTATTTTTTCCATGTATATTACACACATACACATACTCTGTGCCTATCCTGTTCTTGCTGTGTTGCACAGAGTTCTTCCCCTGCTAAGAGATAACCAAGTGAACAGCTTTGGCCTTCTGAGATTTCTCCTCTGCTCTCACCAAACAAGCCCAAATATCAGGCAGCTGTCCGGCAGTCTTCGTACTTCCTTTGTTTAGGGATGTGGTGTTTTTAAATCTGTGAATTAGCGATGTGGCTGGGTTTCAGTTCTGCAGAGGGAAGTTACATGGGTAATGCCACCTGTCACCCACAGTGCAACCTTTTCAGAGGCATTGTCTAATGAAAACACACACAACAGTAGTGCTTGCAAGTCGGCTGGGTTTTGTTTCTCGTGCACTGGCAATGTAGGATAGAGTCATTCTCCCAAAAAGCTGATTTTGCAAATAGTTCAGGTCCCACATTGAAGACTTACGGAAGGAGATCTTCACTGCTAAGTGCATGGCAGTCTTTACTTAATGAAAAATTATTAATATACTTCAGGCAAATACGTCATTCTCAACAGCTCCTTGTTTTTTTGCCTTTCTCTCTGGTCTTGTCCTTGTAAATTCAATTTCACAGGCACAATCTGTAACACAGCAGGTGCCAAGTGTAGCCTTCTTGTTTCATAGGATCCAACTAACTGTCTATGTGGGATTCATTTAGACAGTAGCATAGGCAGCAATGAAAAAAAACTTGTGTTTCTGCTGTACAGAAAGAAAACAATGCTTCTCAAGGAACCTCCCCTCATAGTTTCCTGTAGGGTTCTTAAAGACCATCTACTGCCATGCTTCTATGCAAGCTGGTTCTGGAGAATTTATGAATTCCATGGAGAAAGCAGTCCTGAGTGTGGCTTTGCTTTTGCAGTTGAAGTTTTGCAGGTCAGGCCCAGATAATCAACAGTGCTGAAACCAAAGGAACCCCGGCACCTGAAAACCTTTGAGGGTTTGGATTCCAGTTCTTTATGGAGGTCTGTTACTAATGTTCCAGAGCTTGGGCTATTAAAGTTTTGCAGATTCCCTCTGACTTGTGCCAAATAAACTGACCTGTGTGCACACCTTATTCCTGCTGTAGGGAAAGGACCTCCCTAACTCATTGCCTCTACATTTCCTCCTGGTTTTTAGAGCAGATGCAGGCTCCATATCCTGAAAATTCTCGTGGAGGTTTCCCTGAGGGAAGCCTTTGTGTAGATACACATGCACAAAACGTCTGCATGACAGATACTACCCCCACAGAAAATTCTCTCTAATTGACACTGCAGTAGTGATCGAGAAGGGCGGGGTGATTGGTGGGGCTGAACTGCATTTTGCCGGTGGGATGGCTGTGCATCTGGAGTTCACATCTGCGGAGCTCAGATGCAGAGATCTGTGCATGGAGCTGGCAGAAGAAGGGAGGGGTGAGCACAGCTGAGGGTGCCAACACGATTAAAGCCAAAGAGAGAAGTGACTGTTTCCTATCAGCACCCTGCACTCTGCACCTGAGCACCAGATGAAGCAGGATCTGAGCAGGGATTTGCCCCAGGGCGGAAACCAACAGAGAGAGCAAGGGCTGCTTTAAATTTGGTGGCAAAATTACGAGCTTCTGTGTGTCTGACTGCTCTGATTCAGGGCCTACAACCAGACCTCTTGGTTCCAGCATGTAACAAGGAATGGGCACCCTAAGGAAGTCTCAAGCTGGAGGAGGAGCACCCTAAAGGCACCTCTCTGGAAGCTCCCAAATGCAGGAGGTTGTTGCGATGCCTCCTGCCCTCTGGAGTGCTGGTGGTGGACTCCAGCACTCTGAAAACCCTCTACCCAAGAAGAACAGCTTGTGGTTGCTTTGAAGTGAGCAAACAGAAAGCACCCTTTTGAAGTCAGTGCAGTAGCCGGAGCGGGATGTTGCTTTGCTGCAGTTCAGATCCTTTTATTCAGCAGGGTAGTGGCCAGTGCACTCATCTGGGAGACCTAGGTAGGGAATGCAAAAAGTCCTTTGGCTTTGAGAAGTAGGTGTGTGCCAGCCTTGCATGTGGCTGGGTGTGCTGGTGAAGGTCACTGGCTAGGGTGACACGTGCTGGTGGAACAGCAGCATGGAAGGAGGAGGAGACAGAGTGGGACAGCCCAAACCTCAGGTTTCCTAGGGGTTAGCCTGCCAGAGTGCCTCATCTGATGTGTGAGTGAGTTTCCCTGCCACTCCTGGGGGGCAAAGTGAGCAGGCTGCATTGATGGATAGAGGATGTGGCTATAATGGTGACAAGTCGGCTGCTGGGCTTCTATTTTTCTCTAGAAAATGTACATTTAGTGCTATAGACCACATTCCTAAGTGTCCCGGGGAGAAGCTTTGCCTTTTGCTTTTTAGAGACTCTAGCCATAACACTAGGAAACTCTGTTGGCATGTTAGCAAGTGTTCCTCTGTTAACCTTTTTCAGGAGTATTCTGGGTTCATGCCACAGATACTGATGGTGATGGGCTGCCAAGTAAGTGATAAAACATTACTTGCTTCTTACGTACCTGGTTATGTGTAAGACTTGACTATTTTAGGCTAAGTAGGAGGAAAATTGTTTTATGACCTTATAATTAGCAGTTTTGTGAGAATAACAGCAAGACTTACTGAGTCATTCTGATAGCACCGTTTCCCTTTTTTTTTTGCATTGCTTAATTAAAAAAAAAAAAAAAACAACCAAACCCAACCAACACTTCAGCATGTTTTATAACACAGCTTTAAATAAGCAAACAGACAAACCTAATTTTAAGGGATGGTACAGAAGTCTCTGCTACTTAGATTTGTGGTGACTGAAATGTGTCTTGAGAAACTGAGGAATGCTGATGGTCTGGCAAAGAGCAGATCGGGCAAAGACACAGAAGTGATACTCAAGAACATCTTGTGCTGACAATTATAGAAGCCTGGAAGATGTGAGAGAGATAAATGGGTGACCAAGCTGGTAATGGGTATGCTGACTTGCTACAGTATATCCTCGATGCCAGTGACAGTGAAAAGCGGCTCCATTCGTATCTACTGAGTTCATGATGCATTTATTTACCTCCTGCACCTTCCTTACGCTTCTGTTTCTCCTCCCTTCATTTCCAGCTCCTTCCATGATGTACTCATGACACAGTCATCTCTGATCACCTTCCCAAAGATTTTCAGGCAGCTCAAGGGTGGTTATTTGCCCAGTTACCAGGTGAATTTCAAGGTACATGACAATCCCACCCTCCTTTTTAGAGCGGTGGAGCTACCCCTCTCCCTGAGTGCTACTGCTGGTTTGTCAGTTTTGTTTTCAGGGTCTGTCAGCACCTTCTTTCTAGTGACTTTGGTCACTGTTTGCTGTAGCAGCCCCACAGCGAAGTCTGGATGACAAGGCACGTAACAGTACTGGCATTTGTGCTTACGTCTGAAATTCCCAAGAGGAGGAGAGCTCAGACAGGGCCTGGAGAAACTGCTGGAGGACCTCTTGTTTGTGTTGGGTTTGAGATACAGTTTGAGAAGGTGGGAGCCGAAGAAGAATGCTTCTGTTGAGTCCTGAACCCTCCTCTGTGTGACAGAACCTGGAGGCAGTCTTCTGTCTTCCTGTGTAGGTTGGTGTTTTTTTTCAGATAATCCCTAGTGCATCCCAGGCACCTGGTTTATTTGGTTTTCTGAGGAGAGAAACTTCTCTCTTCCTTGAGTCCTATCAAGTGAATCACACTCAGCAGATGTCTGTCAGCAGTAGCTTGGGACCACAGGCCTACAGGATGTTTTGTGATCAACAAGGAACTTGCCCAGCACTGAGGCTGACATATTTTCCCCACAAACGGGGCTTTCTTATTGCCTTCTTTTTTTGGTGGGAGGGAGGTGGTGGGGCAGTGGAATTGCCCTCCAGCACTCTGACAGCCACTGGTCAGTTTATGTGCTGGTGTAAATCATCACCACTCCAGTCTGATCCACTCTCATTTACCATCTGTCTCCTTTGTTTTCCACGTGGGGCTCTGAGGGGAAGGGGGGTGCAGGTCTGCTGAGGGAAACCAGCCTGTAATGGCAGGTGCATGAACACCTACAGACGGTGAGTCCTTCTCCTCCTCTTCCTCTTCCTCCTCATTCCTGCCTACTTTTTGCTGTCTGCCATCCCTCCTACATGGTTTGAGGTTGCCCAGATGTTTTCTGGGCTCAGGGCTCCTGGAATTTACATTGCAGCTGACATCCTGGTGTGCTGTGGTATCAGGTAACCTGTGCAGAATGCAGTGAAGAAGCATTGTCGTGACCTCTGAGGCTGGAGGCTTTAGTGAGGGGAAGACCTGGGAGATGCACTGTTGTTCTGGAAATAAAGAGTCCTGCCATTTTCAGTGCCTTCTCTGGCCCTTACAGTTCGTGTGCTTTATCAGATAATTAGGTTATATTTTTGCACTTACAGAGACAAAAGAAAGAGCATATCTGAGTGCCCCACAGCATGGCTGTGTGGTAGGTGAGAAGCTCGCCTCACGTGGATGCTTTGTGGGGTTGTGCTGTCACCACAGGTGGCAGGCAGAGAGCAGAGGAGCAGTTTCCCCACGAGAATGAGGGTGGGGGACTCAACACCCCTTGAGACAGGTGTACTCTGTCAGCAGCGAGTGTCAAGTAAACAGACCTGTGCTCAAAAAACACCAAAATCCTGCCAGTGAAACCAGGCTCGAAGCCACCTGTAGGATTTTCCTGTTTCCACCCCCATGCTTCCCTACAGCTGGCAGGATAGAGAACAGCCACTTGTGCCCCCAGGCCCTTTGGTCCCTCTTGATTGCCCTCAGGCTTCATGCTGGGAATTCATTGCTGCCCACCCAGAGAACCAGAAGTGGATAATAACCAGAGGACAGCACCAGACCAGAGTGTTTTCTAGCAACTTCCTTTACCCAGGAAGGCAGCAGAGTTCCCAGTGTCCTGGCATGGGTCTGGCCAGCATTTTGGGGCTCCTCTTCCTCTCAGAAGGGAGGCACTGACACAGCTACCCTTCTTTTTTTCCTGATGGGGGTGGTGGTGCAGGGGTGGGATGACCAGGCTGGCTCACCTTAGGTGATTCCTCCAACCTGAATGGAGATCCTGGTTGTTGTTTGCCCAGCCCTCAAGTTTCAGAACCTTGTTCCTATTGTATGAGGGCAGCTGGGAGGGTGAGGGAGGCCTGGAGGGGATTCACTTGCTGTCTTGAGAGAAGACCTATTTCCATTCCCCTCCATTTCCTAGGTCCCCTCTTCCTGCCTGCTGGTGAGAGAACAGGGGATCCTCTGCCTCTTGTGGTGCAGCCAACTGGTGTATTTGCCTCAGGGATGGCAGAGAGTGGCTCCACCAAGTCAATCTCCTCTTCTTCCCCTTCCTCCCTGCTCCCAAAGCTCTGCCACCAGGACAGCAGATCATCCACCTGGCCACACCTCACACTGCTTGTCCCTACTGCCATGCCACTCATGCCAGGCTCTGGCACGCCCTGGGGACTGCATGATTTCATGGCAGTTCCCTCCGTGTCACCACAACCTCTCTGGTGAGTGCAGAGGGCTCTCCACTGAGTGGATCCCACAGCTGGGCTCCTTCCCAAGCAGGGTGACCACCAGCTGAGCTCACCTCTAGCCCTCGGTGTGCAAACTGCCCCACCCTCCTTGCCTGCACTCCCTGGGGGCTGC
This sequence comes from Dicrurus megarhynchus, assembly GCA_013399195.1. Taxonomy (NCBI): domain Eukaryota; kingdom Metazoa; phylum Chordata; class Aves; order Passeriformes; family Dicruridae; genus Dicrurus; species Dicrurus megarhynchus. The sequence continues at coordinate 698,310 of VXAD01011231.1, read as the reverse complement.
TTTTGTAAGGGGATGGCTGCTGTCCCTCCCTGCCCGTCTCACACTGTGTTGGAGCTGCCTCTGACTCAGAGCTTGGGCACTTCAGCACTCGGGAGTCTGGGGTGTCTTGCTGAAGTCTTAGGACAAACTCTCCAATCTAATTTTAATAACTAAATATTATTATCTACAATCTAATTATTATTATTACAGTCTAATAACTCTCTAATCTAAATTTTAGAGCTTTCCTGGAGACAAGCCCTTGTATTTTCCATCTTAAATTTTTCAGAGAAAAAACAAGATTCTAACAGGTGAAACACATTACCCTTCTAAGCGTCTCCCAGCACTTTCCAAAGCTGCATTTAAGACACAGCAGCTTATTTTCGTGTGTGTGCTCAGATGACATAGCTGTTCAGATCCTTGCAGTCCACTCTTATCTTAGTGATACTCCTGAGAGGTGTGTGAGCAACATTTGGGGAAGCTGCTTGATGTCATTCACAATGGTAGTCACAACAGAGATCTTAAAACAAAGGGCTCTGTGTGTTTTACCAAGAGAAGCCACAGTAACAGGTTTCAGTGTAAATGAGAGTTGTATTGCCTTCCATCAGAGATGACTTGAAAATAAAGTACTTTGATGGTAATACTGCAGATGTCTGCAGGAAACCCAGCACAGCCTTGAACACTGTAGTTAGATAGCTGCGCAAAAAAGTACATGAAGGGAAGAGCTAATGTGCAATACTTCTATTTAAGATAGAGGGAGGAAATAGAAATTGTGATAGCATGCTATTTCAAGTAATAATAGAAAGTACTTGATGTTTACATGGTGAATGGATCAATACTAATTCTGTAGTCAGGGCACATACAGTAGTTTGGATTATACAAGTGATAGATGCACTCGGTATAGCTGAAATTTCCACCCTGCAACATTTATTTCTCACTGCGTGTTAGATGGAATTTTCCACCCAGCTATCTGAAAGGATTTGCATAAGAATGGTGATAGAGCAGTATTCTTTAATGATGTGCTTTTCTTTGTTAAACTTCAAAAATGTCTACGATGCATGATGAGGTTTGGATGAATTGCCAAGCTAATGCTTTTATATTTTCTTTAAAGAGCTTATCTTCACTGTGTTGTGGGAGTTACTTTATATTGTTGTCATAAAGGCAGCAGCAGTAAAGCCGACTTTGTAGCAACTCTGGTAGGTGCCCCCTCCTCCTTTTACCTTCAGGTCTTTGGTGCTGCTGAAGGAGGCAGATCACACCACCTCTTACCCACCACCTGTTTGCCCTACCGTTACGTTAACTTGTTTGTGCAGCTTCTGTGGTGCTGTGCGTGGCATGACTCACGGCTGGCTCCGTGTCATTTTACTTTTAAAACAATGGCCCTCTTGGCATTCAACCTAGAGCAGCCCAGGCTGCTGCGCTGTTTGTAGAAACTGGGTCATAACCAGGCTCTTCCCAGAATGACTTCTTGATTTGAAAGGAACTCGGGATTAAAGGAAATGTGAAAAATCTTCTGCCAGTGGTGATTTTTACAGAGTGATAGAGAAGACTCTTTGTTTTGTTCTTCAGTTCCTTGGAGCAGAAGTCCAATTTTTTAAAATACGAGGGAAAAACTGTTTGAAATTGGTGAGTTTTAGGAATGTAACCTATTGAGAAGCAGTATTTCCTTCCTTGGCCATTGGCCCAGTGAGTCACCTTCTAACCTGCACTGTAGTGAAGCTATTCAGAAATCTCCTACAGCAGGAAAAATAAGCAATAGGAGTGACTGCCAGGTTTGTCATCAATTCCAATTCCATGTAGGGTGCAGTGATTCCAATTTCACAACAGCTATTAGACAGAGAGGGGCTAATTCTGCCCTGAGTCAAGACTTCTGTAGCACAGCATGAGTGTAACGGAGAAACAATTTGGGTTTTGTTGAGTTTGCTATTTTGTTTTATATTTGCCTTTTCTGATAATGGGCATTAATTGGGAAGAAATTTGAACGGAAATTACAGCTTTTTCCCTAACGATAACTCTGTGTAGGAAGAGAATGGCACAGGTATCTGAGATAGAAACAGGGAAGAAGATTTTTATATCAAATCCCTTTCAAAACCAAGAAATAAACAACTGCAAAAATAAGCAATGCATGTAAAAAATGAGCAACCAAAACCCAAAATCTGCACAGTGACTTCCTTTGTGGTCGCTGGGGAACTGCTGCACATGCACACACGGGCACAGGTTTTTGTGTGCGCATCTACAGCTTACACAATGTATATTTACTTTTGTATTTGTGTTGGCATTTATAACTTCAGAGAGGATAATTCAGGTAGCTCAGGAGGTCTCTTGTCCAAGCTGCTGCTGAGAGCAGGCCCAGCTGTGAGATCAGAGCATGGTGATCAGAGTTTTATGCAGTTGGGTCATGGAAACCTCCCGGGGTGGAGGCAGTGTAACCTCTCTGGGCAACCTGCTCCATCCTTGGGGGAAGAAATGTGTCCTCATCTCTGGCCTGAACCTCTCTAATTCCTGCAGGTGCCAATGTCTCTTGCCCTCCCGTGGGGCTCTGCTGGCAAGAGCCTGTCCCCATGTCACTGATGCTTTCCCAGGGGACACTGTGGTGCTGCCAGGGGTTCCAAAGCCACCTCTGCTCCATGCTGAGCAGCCCTGGACCCAGAGCCTGTCCTCACAGGTCACTGCTGAGCCTTCCCCAGTGCCACTGCTGGTGCAGGGCTGCCTGCTGGTCCTGCCCCAGCTGCGTGGGGTCCCTGTTTGGCCCTTTTCTCCAAGGTGTTGTATATGTATGCACAAATATTTTGTCTAAACCATATTTTTAAAAATGTTCTCGTGCTAATATTTAGACCAGCGTGTTTGAGGCGTAGCATCCTTAAACTCAAGCTTGTACTTTCAGTGTTCTGTTGAATTTCTGATGAGTGACAGATCCTGTTGCTACTCTGCCTTGTGTGTAGCCCCTTCACCACAACGTGCCCCTTGTCTTGCCTCTGGAAACCTTTCATGGTGATGGCACAGTGTGTTTAGACCTGGAATCCATTACATGGGCTCAGGAAGGGAGCAAGTCCTAGATGTGAGGCCTCTTGTTAATGGAACTGGCACTAGGATGTACACAAAGATGACCTAATGGAGGAGGGGGACAATACAAAGGTCGCTCTACTGATGCTAGAGTTGGATGCGTGAAAAAAAATGGGGAAGAAAACAAGGTCAGCTTTAAAACACAAATGGTTCTCTTTGCTTGACTGCCATTGCACTTTCTCCCCCACCCTCTGAAAACATGCAGAGCTGGTTTCTGCAATGCTCTTCCATTCACACGGCAAAATAAATGCCTCTGTGGCCTGATTCCTCCATCGCTTCCCGCTGCATGTGTGCCTGTCCCACAGGGTTGCTCTGTGGTGCTGGCTGGGGTGTGCAGGCATGGGGATAGCTGTGTCTGCTTGGAGCAGTGTGGTCTTGCCAGCTGTCCCATGCCTGGCCAGCGTTGCTAGTTCTGTCTGCTAAAATGGCAGCATGCTTAAAAGAACTCACCCAACTTCAGAGAGGCCAGAGAGGGGGTGAGATGGAGCTGCACGTGCGTTTCTTGCTGTGTTTTACACTCTGCTCTTGGTTGCTGTTCTGCTACAGCCCTGTCTGACACCTCAGCATGCCAGCTGCACTCGTTTTACACAACAACCCAATCCTCAATTACTGCAATTGATGTTGTGATGCCATTTATACCTGTTTTCTGGCCAGGAACTCGGAGGCATAACCTTTCTCCAGGTCTGTGCCTGGTGACTCCGGGCTGGAGTGCTCTGCTGTGGCTGGAGAGTCCCAGCCCCCAGTATTTGTTTTTTGCCAGTCTCCCCATCTCATGCTGCAGGTGAGCAAACACCTCTTTTGTGGAATGTGAAAGTGGGTCCCAGGCTGAAAGGCAGCTGTTTTGGGTTTGACTGGCATGGTGGGGAGTGGTGTCAGTTTGTGTGGCATCACATATGGCAGTCTCAGCTCCTCGTCTCTTTGCTTTCTGGATTTTATGTCCGCTCTCTGAATTACTTTAATTTGGGGTTTGTGTTTAGTTAGCCTGTGTGGTGGGACTGAGAGGTAACTGCTGCCTTTGTGTCAGCAGAAGACGTGGATTTTGTAAAGCTCTGACCACGAGGATAAAGATTTATAACAGTGCAGGAAAAAAAGTCCACAGAATTATTTGAGAAGCCACACCGTGCAGGATAAATGTTACAGGAAGTATTAGCCTTCCGTAAAAATTCCTTTGCCAGTCAGGAATTTCATACACAGCCTTTGTGAGAGAAGAAATTTTACCTCAATGATGTTCTGAGATGCTCTATTTAAGAATTAGACATGAGGAAAACCTTGGCTTTCTGCAGCTTAGACTCTTTTCATTTAGATATTTTAAACATTTTCTTTAAGCAGTGATGCTTAGTAACTCATAGATACATAAATACTGTTTATGTATAAATTATATGTGCTGTATTTTATACACACACATGATTGTTTGACTCTCTCTCTTGTCTTTCTGTGCGTACAGCAATCTTCTGTCGTTTTTTTTTCCTCCAATAGGCACTTGGAAGAGGATATGATCGCAGCTGAAATGTGCAAGCCTGCTTCTACCTACCTGAAACGACTATGAGGTTTTTATCGTTGCAATTCGGAATCATAGTTCTTTCTAAGTTGAAGGAAAAAAAAACATAATTTTTTTTTCTCCTGATGAGAGGTGTTAGTGCTGGAGACTAAGGTTTCCTTTTGGATGGGTAGACCTTGATATCCATCTCAGTGGCTTCCCTTGCTGCATTTGGCTTGACTTATGGCTGCATTAGGTTTTTTTTGTGAAGCCTTCATAGAACACCAATGTGTTTTGGATTAAGGCAGTTCAAAGAAAGAATTTTGTTATATTTTTTTTCCCCCTAGTTCTCATATTTCTGAAGTCTAGAAAAACTTAAGCCTCACTCTTACAGCCTCTTGAATGCTGTACTGTTATTTAGTTTGCACTCTTTCATCACAGTGGTCAGGCAGTCCTGCCCCATGATTTTAGACTTGGATTTGATTAAGAAATGTCTGATGGAGAGTTTAGCTTTTGGAAAGACCTTCCTGTAATTACTCCCAGTGGTGGAGTCTCCTCTTGGGGGAGATTCTCATCTACTCCTTCCACAAGCATTTCTACAGTTCACCAATTCCACCCTCCTAATTTATCCTAAAAGATCAAATGTACCTCTCCATGATTCCCAACCCCTGTTTCATCAGAGGCTCTGCCCTCAGCTGCACTTTCTGGAAGTTTCTGCCCCTTTTGATGGCAAGACAAATCTTGGGTTGGTAAATATTGAGAGCAGTCTGTCCTTGGTGTGTACTTAGAACAAACTGCGGGAAAATACTTGCAAGTAATGATCTGTCCTGGCTGTTGCACGAAGCTTTCCAAAAATAGTTGTCTATAAGCAAAAATAATCCTGAGTTTTGATATTAATAGAATGATGCTTCAGATCTTCTCCTTAGCGCTGGCGCACCAGAAGACCTGAAAATGAGAGGTCTAAAATACTTTCAGAAGAGACTTCTGATGTAAGGGGACCTTAGTTGAAAGATACCCAAGGTCTTTTGGAGGGACCTATGTTTTGAAGGAATGATGAGTACCCATCTTCTGAAAATTGAGTGATTTTGTGACAGTTGAAGTTTGACAGGAGTTGATATTGCCTTTTTTCTTGTCTTGGTCAGTTTCTGTATTAGTGTATTATCTCACAAGCTGTCCCCTGTAGCAAGACCCTTCTAAATGCTTGGGGTTTTTTCCCAATACATTTTGAGATTTTTAAAGTGAAAAAAGCTTGCAGTAAATGAGTTATTAACGTGAAGAACTGAATGCATGTGGTGCTTTTGAAGTACTCCCAGCTCCCCCCATGAGATTTCTGTGGAAATAATAGTTGATATTTCATATATTTGTCACTTGAGGTGAAATGCTTACCTTACTTGAATGTCTGGAGGCTGTAACTGAAATTTAACTCCGTTGTGCAAGGTGCTGTACGGGTGGAGACCACTGGACATCCTCTGCATCTAAGAACTTGCATTTGACAGAGACAACGCAGGTGAAAGGCAGGATGAAGAAGCACCAGGAAGGTTTGCATTGCTCAGCTTTTGGTGGGGTTTCTGTGCTTCCCTCATCACTTTGGTATCTTCCAGGAGTACGTTAAATGATGAGATTAGTACTCATCGTGATCAGTGATCTGTCTGAGCTCTGGGCTCAGCTCTGAGGGAAGTGGTGGAAACGGGGAGGGTGGGCACGCTCTGCTTTTTGGGGGACTTCCCTGGGTGCTGTGCCCCTGCTCCTGGGGAGATGCTGTGCTGGGAATGCTGGATTGCTGAGGGCAGGGTGTTCCACTCGTGCCAGGCTGTGGTGCCTCAGCCTGGTGGCCCTTCTGGGGCCACCTCTTGCTGCGAAATGGTCCCGCTGCCTTCTGCTGCAGCTCGGGGCACTGCTTTGGGGAGCTTTGCTCACTTTCACTAGCTTGTAGACACTATCTTTTTCCTTCTCTTTCCTTCATACAGGCAATCAATCACCTCCTTGCTCAGATACAGCTGCCTGTGGACCAGGGCTGACATCTGGAAGCCCCCACACCACTTAAGCCTGTTCTCTCCCAGGGCCCTGCCTTTGCATGAGGTTTTGATTTACTGTTTACTATTTCAGGCTTGTAACAAGTAGGCATCCCAAAGCCTTTTAGGCACACTTACTGTCTGAGTCAGATAGTCCAAGAGGTCATGTACAGATTGAGACTGAACAGTGAAACATCTGCATACGCTTAACCTTGTTTCACTTCTGGCATTGCTCTTGAGTGTTATTTGGGCTTTGATCAGACCTATTTACTCAGCCCAGGATCTTTCCTCTTCCTTAATATCCTTTCACATGGCTGCTTCTCCAGACTCTGGAGTCTCCTTGTGTTTCAGAAATTGGGTTTTGCTTCTGCCTTTTCACTTTCAATCCAAAATGGCCAGTGGGAGCAGCACGTTTTTATAACTGTAGGTCCTCTTTGTCGAGGGGTTAGTTAACAAGACAATACATATACCCTCAGGAGCTGATCTGTTTGTCAGACTCGAAAAACTGGTTCATCTCAACAATAGCCACTTCTTTGTGCGAGGGACTCTGAATGACATGGGTAATTATCTATTTAGAGTGCAAATAACCTCCATTTTCATAACACAGTTTGCAGCAGAGCAAAACCAACCCATGGTACATAGATTCCCAAAACATGTAACCTGGCTTTTATTGCCCTATTAATTGTCTCATGAGCTATGGACCTTTCTGTCCTCGGTGTGCTGAAAAACAGCACAAGCTTCAGTCTCCTGAGAAGTTTATAAATTGAGCATTAGATATTTTTATCAAAGACCAGAGTCAAGCTTAAATCTTTCACTAGTAGACAGAAGCCTCTTAGGAATGATACTTACAATGCCAAGATTTCTCTATATGCATATATCCCTTACTATCCTGTCCTAACTAGAAGCTGCTACAGTTCATTTTATTTCGTGGAGCTTTCTGGTGAATTATTTTCTTTCTCAGTAATTTCTCCATTTAGGAACCCTCCTGAGAAATCTTTACTGTATTAGCTTCAGCTTTGCTGCATCTTTATCTTTAAATAGCTCTTTTAAATTTGCTTAGGCAAATCTGGGGTTTCGTCTGTCTTCAGCGGTATTAAAATAGTATCTGAAGGGAGTGTTACCTGGGTAAGAAGACACACCACTAGACAATACTATAAATGAGAGACAGATGGATTGCTGCTCAGAGACAACGAGATTATGGGTAGAAACCTGTTTACCTTTTGCAATACAGCCGCTGAGCTGAACAAGTCATCAGAGCAGAATGGAGCTGAATAATGCATGCCTCTAACAGTCTCTAATTCTTTGAGCTGGAGGAGAGTTTCTTACGTCAAAACTCCTCTTGCGGAATTTCCATCCAGACTTGAGTGCCAGAAAGGACTTTTGGTGCGAGTTTTCGCTTTGTTTGCAAGTGCAGACGTGTTGTTGGCTAGCTGATAGATGGACTCTGGTCTTTTGGCAAAGGCTGCTCTTTCCTGGAGTTGTCCAAGCTCTATCTGGAGCAGACTGTGCCTCCTTTCAGAGTGGTTCCTTTCCACAGTCTTTGTGTGCCAGGAGGACTCACAGGCCTCAAGGAGGAAGTTAACTTGCCGGAAATTTGGTACCAAGACCTGTCACAGCTCCTCAGTTGCAGTGGGCCACCACAGGACAAACACCCTGGCAGGGCTGCTGTGGTGTAGGCTTTTGAGCTCTAGGGCATTCTGGACTGAATGTTTGTGCATAGTTTTTAATTTCTACAGGTGAGGGAAATGGAAGATTGCAGTCAGACAGGCTGTTTTTGGGGATGGGGTTTTGCCAGTTGTGCACCGAGTGATCATCTTTGTGTCCTGTGGTTTTTTGCCACTTGAGTTGAAGAGGAAGAGGCAACAAACTGTATGTCAGCTGCAGGATTTTCTGTAGCTGCCCTTTGGAGAGCAACACTGAAATCAGAGGTTCAGACCTTGGCATGACTAGCCTACAGATGCCTGTGCCACTACTGAATGAAGGATCAGGACACATTCCACCCTCACTCTGTGTGTCCATCTTTTCACAGGAACTGCCAGGTCAGTGGCTCCCAGCAGGTGGGTCCTTATAAGGAGAAGGAGCACCATGAAAATATCTCCCAGATTTCCATCTCTTCTTCCATATAACTGAGGGAGAGACACTTGGGAGGTGAGCTCTGTGACTTAATGATCAAACATAATGGTGTTTTGCACCTCTTCAAACATGGAACTCAGTTACAGGTGGATTACGCATGTGGGTCCTGGACCACAGGAGTGAGAAAATGCACAAGGCTTGGGCTCTCCATTTTGTGTAACTCATTTCAGCATAATTAGTGTTAACGAGGGAAAGACAAATAATGGAGTAGGATTATTAAGCTGTCTTCCCTCTGTTCTGCCCATGTGTGACTCCACAGGGTTTCACCTCCAGGGACATCTTTTCAGAAATAAATGCTGTGAGGAAATACATCTGTGTGGAAGCACATCTCAGATCTCAAGGGGATGGTGCTGGAGATGACCCTGCCTGTCACTCCTGACACTGTCCCCCAGTAATACCTACCTTTTTTGGGGGGTGAACAGGTTCTTCTGGTGTGTGGCAGAGCAGGGGACACCCTAAGAAACCTGTGCACAAACTGAGCCACAACTCAAAATGAGCTGAACACTGAGCAAGTGCTGCTAGTGCTCTTGGAGTGGAGGTGGAGCTCAGAAAGTGGCTATGGTCATTTATATTCTCTTTCCTTCTTCATCAGGCCAAACAATTCAGACAGAACAATTTTTCTAGTTGTAGCAGAGCAAATTCTTTTTAGTGTTCAGTGCATTGATACGTCTTGGGACTGAAACCCTTCCCAGCAAACAAAACCCCACAATGCTGGGATGGCTTAAATGAAGTGCCAACACACTGCTGGTGTCTCAGAAGAGCTGTAAATCCAAAGCCTATGTGTCCCCTGCTGTAGGTGTGGGCCCTGACCCCAACATTCCATAGCTGGGAGCATTTGTAGGGAAAAGTGGGTTCTAGAAAGTCGTGCAAGGCATTGTTCTCCTGATGTGATGGCAAAGTAAACTGATTCCAGCTCTTCCAGGCAAGGAAGAAAGCAGTAGCTGGGAGTAATGGGATGGACTAATAAAATTATTCTCCTTTTAATGAGGTGTTCCCCAAAGTACTGTGGGGTAGTGTGGGCCTGGGGTCCCAGCCAGGGCTGTGACTCCACCATCAGGGCCAAGCTGTGCCTGTGCACCCCCTGTCAGCTGTGGGATCATCCAGGGACGGGTTTTTTTGGAGATCACATCTCCAGCTGACACCAGGGAGGCCTTTCTCTCAAAGTGGCAGCTATCAAAGTGCCGTTTATGAGCAAGATTCACAAACTAATTAGTCACCAGGCCCATTAATCAGGAGGACTAGAAATAATTCAGCAGAATTCATGCTGTCAGCAAGGATGAGAAGAGCCCTCTCTATGACAGCTTACCTTGCATTTTGATCATTAGGCGATTCGGAATTTAGTCCATCCGTCTTGTTTATCTGTCCTCAGGGGAAAATAATCCCTGCATCCCAGCCATCTCGACAAGTTTGAAATTCAAACATATTTTCGGTTCTGTCAGTAAAATATCAAATGGGCACATTTGGATGAGTATTGACACACAACGGCGCCGGTGNTTTTTTTTTTTTTTTCAAATGTATTGTCAAGAAATCCCTCCTTTGCCTGCTGCTCCCTGCATGCAGGAGCTCGACACCATATTAGGGAAAGCGAAGGTTGGGGTGCATGGATGGGTCGTTAAAAGGCAGCTAAACTGAAGCATCCTAATTATTCTTATCAGCCTTCCCAAGACAAGCCAAAGGCATTCTCCAGCGTAACTTTCACCTTCCCGTGTCTTGGGTGAGATTTATATACGTGCGGTCGAGCAAGAGATGTATCTTAAAATAATCAAGCCAGTGTTTATTTTGGCTTTCTTTGCCTCTTTTTCCTCCCTCCCCCACCCCCACCAGGAATCCACCCAGAGCCTGTGCAGTAAAATGTTTCTTTAACAAACGCACGCCACGCTGTTGGTGTGAGGTGGGGTGGTCACTCTGGAAGGCGCCGCGCTAACAAGGCAGGAACAGATGGTTTCGAGCCTTGGTATGGAGCTGTTGTGGCTACTGTTTTTTCATTAAGCGCTAATTGCTGGAGGTGGAAATCATGCTTCTGAGTGTGCCAAGGAGACGGGTCTCGCTGCGTAGCTCGGATGCAGTGAGTGGAGCAGGGAAGGGAGAAGTCTGTCTGGAAACCTGGGATGCCACGAATTTCTGCCCCTGAGCCAGAAGGACTGCCTGTCATCTCCGCTCTACGAGTCGCTGTCTGGGATGCAAAGGAATCTCCGTGCAGGCCCAGGGAGGCTCGCTGGGAATGGGAGCAGTCTTGGGGGAGAAAATGAGTTGTCTTTCAAAAGAAGGTCTGCCTGAGAAGAGCTGCTTGGCCTGCTTGAGGTGGAAGGAACATGCAGTTGAAACTGAGGCAAGATGATGTAATGGGAGTGTGGACCAGGCCAGGAGTATGTTCAGTTTTGTTTATATAAATATATATATCTATATATGTTTTGTAAACATTTCGTGTTTTGTGTTTTTGGTGTCACAGGGCAAAGGGCTGGATTCTGATGTTATGGACACCAAGTTCCTGTGGAATTTTTATGTATAAATACTGGTTTTAATCCCATTTTTTACATCCACAGTATGTGTTCTTTTTCCATAGTACTAAACCCCGCAAAATTCTCTCTGGATTTATCAAAGATATCTATTGTACCAAAATATTAAAAGAAGCACTGTCACTTATGAAGGAAGGAAATCATACTATTAATCCTGTACCCCAGCTACCATTTAAGGGTGGGACTACAGTTTTTCTCAGTGTCATTTCTGTTTCTCCTCTTTTTTTCTTCTTTTATGACATCCTTTTTACTTCACTACTTTCCACCTTCGTTCTCCTGTTCAATCTTTGTTGTCGCAGAGATGTTAATTCTTACCCTAATCCTACTGGCATAACTTAACCTGGTTCTTCATCGTGGGAATGGCATCTCTTTGTTGCAAATGCACATCAAATATGGACTTTCATGACTGTGGTGCTGCTCTAACTTTATTATAGCTCTGCGAGGTGCTTTGGAGCTCTTCCACCTGAAAACCAACAGCTCATGCACAATCTTCTTTACCTGTAAACTTGTTTGATTTTTCATGGGAAAACATCTGATTCCATGCAGTACATATAAACATAATCAGTGTGATGTATCTAATAAAGTCCAGGTTGCTGTTTGAGAATCGAAAGCCGGGCTTTGGTATCCTGGCTGTATGCTCCTGTTTCTGCTGTTACACCCTGCCCTCATCCTGCCTGCATCGTATTTTGGAGAACTTACCGTAACATCATTACCTTTTCCATCTGTCTTGAAGCCTTGATAGGTTCATCCAGATTCATTTTGAGCTGGTGGAATGAGAACAAATCAAAAACGTCTGACAAATATCAAAATGTCCTCGTATTGTCAGAATGAAATGTATCAGCGCTTCAGAAGGAAGGATAAAAATTTTGTGTTTTGACTTTTTAATTTAATATTATGTATTATAATGCAAAATAATAATAATAATAAAAAAAACTAGGTCAAAATTAATTTCATACTAGCACAAGCCACTGGAGTTTTACCTGTAGACTGTAATTTTTTTTCAAAGTGAAAGGTTTCATATATGTGTAAGAAGATACTGTTGTCTCTTTTTGTGATTCTTCTTATCAGTCTCATTGTGCCTTTGTGTGATCCTCTTCTGTGCTGCATCTTACAATATGTTAGCATTTATTCCTTGTAATGCACAGACTCCGATAATTAGAAGTTTCCAAAATATACTTCATTTTTAGTATAATTTCTTCTGCCCTTCTTAAAAACCTCCCTAGAAACCACAGAGTAGGTAAAACTTGGAAGATTCTCGTGTTTTGAAGCTTTAAGCCCCGCTGTTTGATTGGTTTGGGGCTGTCAGAGTGCACACTGTCCAAACCAACGTGGTGACTGAGCTTTCCTGATGATATTGTAAATATGCATCAGTTCCCAGAGGTGCATATCTCAGACCTCTTCGCTGATGAATAGGAAAATCCTGCTGCTGCTGCTTCTGTTACAGTAAATTAGCACGAGGAAGAAATGTAGTGAGGCAAAAAGAAAGAGAGAGTGTGACCTGTGAGACTGATGATGGTGGGGAAGAAGGAAGAATAGAAGTAGTAAATAGGCACAATTGGTTTTAATAAAAATCCCCACCTTTTAATGCTACTTAGAGCTGCCTTTTACAGTGGATGGATGTTTAGCATAAATTATAGAAGAGGGGCTTTGTTTATTTATTTATTTGTTTGTTTGTTTTTAATTTCACTGCTTGTTTAAGGCAACTCAGAATATTGTTTTTATTCCATCAGCAGCCAGCCCTTCTAGCTCGGTGCAGGAGTCAGCTGTTAGTGCACATTTGACCATCCCTCTCCAATTATCCACTTCTGCTTCCTCACTCAGCCACAAACCAGTGGCTAATGCACATTCTCTGGCTGGCAATTCTGTGACCTTTCATCTTTCCTTCTTGCAGCAGTGGTCACCTACCCACCAGAGATGTGAGGTGTGCACTGAAATCCGTGGAAGAAGGCTGATACAGCCAGCTCCGGTGTTCTGGGTGCACTTCAGTGTCTCACAGCCTCTCTGTGCCTCAGTCCCCCCCTGTTCAAAATTTCCTTTGTCTCCTTATCCTGCAAACTGTTCTTTTCCACGGCCTGCCTTTAAGAGTTGCGACCTTCATGGAGCTCTAAAATACTGTAGCATAAATAAGATCAGATGAAAAATTGGTGTAACACAAGTTTCCCCTTGTGTCTGTGCATTTCCCAAAGAAAAGTAAGGCATTTGTCTATTTGATCTTTAACTGAATATTTTTTTATTCAGTTTGAAATGTGGAGATTTTTGTCATGTTATGAAAATCTGTTAAGATGACCAGATGACCAGCAGACACTGGTGATGTGTATTAGTTGGCCCAGAATCTATTCTGACTTTCCAGGCTAAAAGGTCATGACCTTTTCCTTACCCATGGAAATTTTTAGAGCAATCCCCATACTTTTCTTCCTGCAAAACATTCCAAACCTTATTTAAAGCTGCTAAGGAGATGAACAGTGTATTGGGACCATATTGCTCTCCTATCATCTGGCATAATGGTTTTCTTTTTGCCATTTAAGATTAAAACACATATGGAACTTGCTTTAATTTGTCACTTTTATTTTCTGAGTTGCTGAGTTCCAGCTTCAGCTGGGATGTCACATTAATTCTGTTTAAATCTTGGGGAGCAAGCAGGTTGATTGGAGTTAACTGTGTACTGTATAATGATTCTGAGCTTAAGCAGCGTTATCTCCAGCAAATGTCTTTTCTACAATAGTCATCTGTGTGAAGCCCTGGAGCAATTCTTGGCTTTTTCACTCGTATCACTTCACTATCAAAGCTGAAATGATTAATATTCACAGAAAAAAAGAAAAAGATTTTCTCACAGCAAATCTTCCTTTCTATTTCTGCTTGGTGAGAACCAAGCCTTCTGCATACATTATACAGATCAGCTAGAACCAGTCTGAGGAGTCAGGATGTGTATCTGTGAAAGTGATACAAATACATCACTGTGATTATCAGAAAGGAATGGTAAACATGCCCATATTCCTAGCATGCTCACCTTCTTTTTACCTAGCTTTTTGTCCTGTTTCTCCTGTTAGCTGTGCTGGTATAAAATCAAGGATGGTGCCCTTGAACAAGCTGGATTTCTGTGGTGTGGAGAAAATTGAATTGCACCCCTTTTGTCACTGTGAGAGCCGCAGACCCACATGGTTCTTCCTGATGGACAATGGCCACCAGGCTCCCACTCCACGTGGCAGCATCCTGGGGGTGACCATGGGGTGTGACCTTGGCCCAGGCATGTGCAGAATGAGCCAAGACTGGTAAGGACCATGGTTTCCAAGAGAAGATGCTGAATGAATAGCTCCTAACAGCTCCCCGGCCCTGAAAGTGGCCAGGACCTCTGAAATAAAACCAGTTTCCCTCAAAATCGAGGTGTTCATCCAGGAGTCTGAGAAAGCAGCCAGAACTTGGCTCAGGTGCGTGAGCTGGTTTCCAAAAGCTGGTTTTAAAAGAGAGGTTTGGCCTGGTTTCAGATCTTGTTGAAGTCAGCAGTGAATGTTGCACTGGTGAGGTGAACCTTAGATGACATCCCAGGAGTCGGTGATTCACAGGAGGAGACCGTTCCTTTGAATCTTCTGTCTTGAAAATGGGGAGTGCTCACACATTTAATCAGGGCACACTTCACCCTGCAAAAGCAAGCAGCATCTCTCCTTTAGAAAATCCTCTTTTGTCCAACCACGTCAGCTTAAGGTTTATACCTATGTATAAAGTGTTATATGTAGGTATAAATACACATTGATTTATCTATAGGTCTCTCTCTCTATATGTATATTTTTGTGTATTTCCTCTTCAGGAGGTGAACCCCCTTCGTTTCCATGTAGGGACATCAGAGGAGACCTCCTGCTGTGGCTTCCCATCAAACAAGTGTCTGGTTTTGGGTGAGGACAGCCTCCAAGGCCACAGCATTTTTGAGTCAAGCCCCGCTGTGCTCTGTGCCTCTGCAGCCACACCTTCAGCTTGGGATGTGCTCCTGACCAATTTAACGGAGACCAGTAGCAAGAAACAATCACTTTTACTGTTGCTAGCCATTTTTTTTTTTTTTTTGTAACAACACCATACAGAGAACCCAGCATGAATTTGACCCTTCTGTCAGTGAGCCAGCAAATAACCCGAGCAGATAATGCAGACAAATACAAATCAATAAAAGCTATGATGAATAAAAAAGACCATTCTGCGTGGGGTGGAACATGCTTGCCAGAGCTCTAGAAAGACAATGGCCAAGGATGCCTTCCAAGACATCACCATGCCTGGTGGAGAAGGCAGGCTGAGCATTGGGACGTGTCCATCCAAGGGGTAAAATAGAAGTGAGAAGCACTGATTTGCACCCCTTTAGGGATTTCTTGCCCAGATCTCTCTCTTTGGGGCTGTGCAGAGGCAATGCCAGTTCCTCTGGAGGAGGCACGGCATGGGAGAACCAAGAGCAGGAGCAGCTCTTTCAGGGATCTGATGTGGCTGTGCAGGGAGCAGTGTCAGGCAGCGTGGGCTGTGTCCTGCTGAACCACTGAGCCTGTACCTGGAGCAAGGAGGCTGTGGTTTGGTGCTTTGTGCTGGAAAGCTGTGGGAAGCCTCTGCTGGTAGTGGTGGGGCTGCACACGTGAGTCCAGAGCGAGCTGGCACCTTGTAAAGGTCACCAGACCACCCAGCATTGTGCAGAGGGATATTTCTAAGCTGCTTTGAGAGGTGAGGATGGCACTGGGAGCTGTGTTGAAATTACTGCAAATGGGTGTCTGGCCTTTCCCTGTGCTGTGTGCCTCTGGCACGCCTGTGAGACAGTGGGGAGATGAAAATGCTAAGGAACTGATTCCCATCTTCACTGAGGAGGTTGTCTTTTGGCTTTGGCAGCATAATTGCTGTATTGGTTTGCTCCCCGAGGACTCTTTTTTAATTTTAAAAGGTGAAGGAAAAATAAGCTTTTACATCAGAAATTTTTTGAGTCTGTAACTTTCCTCTTGGTGTTTGTTCTGTGGCATAAAAGCACAAGGAGTCTAATGGACTTTTCAAGGAAGTCCATTATCTGGTGTACATCCTTAAAGCTTAAAGCTTTTATTGATATTTATACATGTAGGTAAAGAAAATACAGTGACAAAGTATTAATCTATTCTATTTTTTACATCAATACGAAACAGCAGTTATTGCCATTCTTAGACAAACTTCATCACTATTATTTCTTAACCCTGCAATTGTGAAGGGTGAGAAAAACAGGAGGGGAAAGTTGTTCTGATGTAGCTATGGCTGTTGTTAAACCATTCATCTCTCTTGATATAATGGTGCTTGATCAAGACATTTTATTTTCATTCATTATAATGATGTTTTACTCCTCCTCATTTTAACTTAGCCACTCAATTTTTGTTTCAAGTCCGGGGAGTAGGATTTGTGCTCCCGGCATATTTCCTGCACAGAAATAAAATCTGGCAGGCTGGTATGATTACAAACTGTGACCCTTTAGCAGTTGCCTTCCCCATTTTGTCAGTGGGGCGGGCTGCTTATCTTCTTTCTCCCTTCTCACATTCCTCTCCCCCTAATTGAGGCCTCCATGCTCTCCCAACCTCTCTGTGGCTGCCTCTTCCCGTAAAACGCTCGTCCACCCTTAATGCATTTGCTCTCGTTGAAGTATATCCAGAAATAGCTTCCAGATGCTGTCATAGATGTCCATTTCATTATTTCTGGTGAAGGGATTTCGCTTAAGCATAGCTCCACCAAGAAAAGCAGGAGTCTCTGCCTGGTCTACATCTGCTCATCTAGTTCATCCCTGCAATCATCTTGGCCAGCAGCATAGTTTTAAAAAAATCCAGCTTTTTTTAACCCGTGTTCATGACAAACTTTTGGAAATGAGTGGATATGTTCCCAAACACCCAAACTTCACAGTGCTTTGCAAGGTTACTTTCTAAAAGTGGTGCAGTCACTCTAATAAAATGTCTCAAAAGGAGTGGCTGAACCTGTTCTTCATGTCTGATCTCTTGAGGCTCCCAAGAGGGAGGTTTTTACTCATCCAGGAGGCTTTGATGGGGGTGTGAGTGTGGTCGAAGAGAGTTTTCAGTCCATAAAGAGCAAACAATTAATAGATGTCCAGTCCAGAAATGCATTTGGAATCATCTAATCATAGGATGCCAGATTGGAAAGAGACCTCAAGAATCATCTGATCCAACCTTGGCAAAAGCAGGTTCTGGACAAGATGGCACTGCGCCCTCTCCAGGTGAACCTTGAAAGTGTGCAGTGTTGGGAAACCCACCGTTTCCCTGGAGAGACAATTCCAATTGCTAATTGTTCTTATCGTGAACAATTTTCCTCTAATGTCTAATTGGGATCTCCCCTGGGAGTAAATTGTATCCATTACCCATTTTCCATGAGACTCCTTGTAAAAAGGGAGTCTCCATCTTCTCTGCAGCCACGCTTTAAGTACTAGAACACGGTGATAAGGTCTCCCCCAAGCCTCCTTTTCTCAAGGCTGAATAAACCCAGTTGTCTCAACTTGTCCTCACTTGGCAGCTTCCCAGCCCTTTGATCATCTCTGTGGCCCTTCTTTGGACCTTCTCCATCTGGTCCACGGGGTATTTTTTTGTGTAGCAGTGACCAAAACTGAACACAGTGTTCCAGATGTGGCCTGACAAGGGCTGATTAGAGTGGGATAATGACTTTGTTATCTCTGCTGGTTAATGCAACCTACATCCTGTTGGTTTTCTGGGCTGCAGCAGCTCGCTGTTCGCTCTCATGGAGTTGGTTGTCCACCAGGACCCCCAGGTCCTTTTCCACAGAGCTGCTCCCAGCCACGTTCCCGTTACCTTTTTATTCCTGGATTATGTTTTCCCAGGTGCAAGACCTTACACTTGTCCTTGTTGAACTTCCTAAGTTTCTTGTTATCCCACTCTTCCAGACCTGTCCAAGGTCTTCCTGCCAGGTGCCTTGAGCCCATCTTCCAGGTCACCTATGGAGATATTAAACTCAGGTGTATAACTTTATTTCTCTGTTCACTAAACTCTCACTGCATTAACTGTGTGAAAATCTTTCTCTTCTTGTCGTCATTGAGGTCTGAAGACCAGGACATCAAAGGATGTGAGGCCCAAGAGAGGGAAAATGAAGAAATATTCCAGCTTGGTCTTGTAGATCAATAACCAGAGAAAGTGGGAGGTCTGTCAGGTGAGTGAAAGGCAGACACAGGTCATAGGGAGATGAAGGGAAAGGGCTGTGGGCTGAGGGTGGAGAGCTGTGTTGATTGTGGCGACACGACCAGGAGATCCTCTTTGTATGGAAACATGGCTCTGGTCACAAAGCTCAAAGAGGAAAACACCCACCTGCAGGGAAAGCTGGGACAGCTCAAGGTATGGGGAAGGTCAGAGGCTGTAAGAGCAGAGCCCAGGCAGCCCAGCATGTGAGGAGAGAGGGCTGAAGGGGCCCTTTGTCATGGGGTGGATAGAGAAGGGAGTGCCTTGTGAACAGTCCCACTCAAAGAGCTTGTGGGGATGGATTGGTCAGGCAGGGCCAAAAGGTCTCTCATGGGTGAGGGAGAGCCTTAAACTGCAGCAGTAATCCTAATATCACCCAATTCCATTTTTCTCCTCACTTTGGTGTTCCCTGCTGCCTTGGTTTGACACCTCTGTCTCCAAAGGCCAATACAGGCTCAATCCCATGAAGACCTGGTCTTTCTTGTGGTAAATGCATGTGAACACCTCTTGACTCACATGCTCCTGCACTTGAAGATTCCTCCTTTCACAGGTGATCTGTCATTCTCTCTGAAGAATGGATGTTCTCTTCTCCTCCTGCACGCCAAGGAGTTTTGCACTTCCCTGGGGCTTGTTTACTTTTAATAGATAATTCTACCTCTGGATATTCAAGATCTCTGGGTCTGGTTTTGAGTGTAGTCTCAGTGGGACTGCGTGGTGTGGAGGAGGTTATGGCCCTGTTGCCTGGTAGCTCTGCAGTGGTTTTGAATTGCTCCATTTCTGTTTGCACTCATTTACCTCTTACACTTGAGAAAAGGTGTCTTTTTATTTTTTCTACACCATTAATTATTGCATACACCCGCAAACACGGCCATGTGTATATAAATACAAACACAGCTTTATCATGTCTGCCCTGAGTCATCTCTGTGGCTCTCTCTCATTTTCTTTCCAGTCTCCTCTCATAATCACCTCGTTCTTTGTGCTTATTGACAGTCCCTTTTTGGTTCCAGTGTCTCGAGAAGGGTGTCTGGAGTGGGACACAGGTTTGGCACTCAGGGCATGGTTTATTTCCCTCCAGTACTGGCTAGAACCCCTCTTTGGGTCTGCAGGATTTACAGCCTCTGGCAGGGAATGGATGTATTTGTTACATCTTCCCCGAAGCAACGTTTACAGGCCCTCTGATGTTTTTGGCAGGTGAGGAGGGACCCAGAAGACCCACCAGATCAGTGGTGCCTGCTGTGAGCCCCCAGTGAGGCTCTGGCTGCCGGGGCACCACCACTGGGCACCCTACATACAGCGGGGGACTCGGCTCTCCCTGTGAGTGGGAAGCGGTGCTGATCTGTGGAAAGCAAAACACAGGAAGATGTCAGTGAGTCTTTCAGTGCCACATGTTCTTCACAGGCTGGGGACCGCTGGAGGCAGTTCAGTGTAGCTGGGGTTGAACTGTCCTTTTAAAATCAGTCTTCAGTGCGCCTCGCTCTCCTCATAGGCTGTGGCATCCTCTGCTGAAAGCCCCCGAGGCTCTGCTGAGCTTGATGGACAATTCCTTTTCTTTCTTCCCCTTTGTGCTCTCTCACAAAGAGAAACTGCTTCTCTTCCAGGGAGAGGAGGGAGGGAGGCAGGGAGGGAAGAAAGGAGGGAGGGACGGAGAGGAAGATTTTCTTCTTGGCCTGGGATGTCTGCACCTCCACACTTCCAGCCCTGTCCTACGGCCAGGCTGGATCGCTGTTGGTATGGCAACGCTTCCCTGCACCAACCAAACCGTGAAAGGTGAGGGAGAATAATTATTCATCTCCATTTAGCTAATGGTAGACAGAGTCCCAGAGATTAGGATTTCTTAAAGGAATTTGTGATACGGATGTGTCCTGGGTAGTGTTTTGTTTAAGGTATCCACAAGGGCTGGATCCCCCAGGAATCAAGGTACAACCAGCACTGATCTGAATCTTTAAATGGCTTTGACAAGCGTGACTCAGAAAATAATAAACTGGGGCTTTCAGGAACCATTTGACACTGTTCTTGCTCTGCAGCCATTAAAGGGGCTATCCCAGGTGAGCTGATCAAGGTCACAGAGGTTGCAAGCACAGAGGTGGGACCGAGCCACACCTCTGGAATTTGGGTTGACTATCTTCTGATGCTTTCCGCTCTGCTTTACAAATAAAATAAAATATAACATCTCAGCCCAAGCTTCTCTCTTGCTTGGCTGGACAGTTTGGATCTTCTGAAATATCAACAGCAATTGGGAAAAAAAACCCTGCAAATGAATGCAAATTGGCTGAATTTGCAAAGCCATCTGTGGAAAAGTAGAAGACAGTGGAGGACATCCTGCCTGTCCTGAATGTTGTCGATCTCCATGCCCAGTGGTTTAAGTACGTTTGTGTGCTTTGAAAAAGAATTTCATATGCAGGAGCCTGTTGCCTTGACCTGAACTTAGCAAAGGGGCATCTTGAGGCATTGTCACATCTCGGGAATGTGGCCTAGCTTTGCATCATTTATGGAGTATGCATTATTCTGGGCTAATGCGAACATAAGCCTTTGATCTCATGCCATTGCACCAAGCGAAATAGATGTAACTGTTGAATTCCTTCCTCTTTTATCATTCCTCAGTCAATAATACTACAGCTTACCATTCCTCCATCCCCCTCCTCCTTTGTGCAGCTTCTGGGGCTGTGTTGCTTTCCTTCTGGTTTTCAATCCTGCTGCATTCCCCACGCTTTCAAGACAGGTTTTATACAGGAAGAAGGAAAATACATTTCATAATGCAAACATGCCCTGCTCAGCACTTTCTGTTATCTTATTTATACACTGCAGTACAGCTTTCTATGACCCAGTGATTATCATTTCCCAGAGCTATCATCACGCTAAAGCTACCTCTGAATTGTGCTCCAGCAGATGGTGCAACCCTACGAGCACTGTGAGAGCCTGGAAGGGAGGGGATGGGGCAAGTTGTGTGCGCACACAAACCAGGCTGCTGCCCCAACAGCCAGGAAACCTTTACCTTGCATTGCTTCTCACCATGTTCAGCTTCAGCCTGTATTGTTGAGTACTGTCAGGCTGTTAACCACCAGGGAAATCAAGGTGGTTGTTTTTCTTGGGTTTGGGCCTGTCTACTCGCTGACTTTTTTTTTTTTTTTTCCCTTTTAAATTTTTTTTCCCCCCTGCATAACAACTGAGCTGATTAATTCCAAGATAGAATACCAAATAAGTAAAAGTCATTCATTATATGCAGTATTCTAATAGATTTCAATGTGATCTAAACTTGGATTGAATGCTAACCCATTGATTGCTATTCAGTTGTTTAAGCAGCTGTGCTACTAAGCTGAGCAGTTGCTCTGTGTCATCCTTCTCTTTCTCCCTTCGATTTCTACCTCCCTTTCTCCACTCTTGAAATGGCTAACCCCTTGTCTATACATTTTCCTTCAGCGGATTGTGTCCTTTGTGACTGACTACCAAGTACACAATGGAAATGGTAGACAGCTAAAGT
Source organism: Dicrurus megarhynchus (assembly GCA_013399195.1). Taxonomy (NCBI): domain Eukaryota; kingdom Metazoa; phylum Chordata; class Aves; order Passeriformes; family Dicruridae; genus Dicrurus; species Dicrurus megarhynchus. The sequence continues at coordinate 676,486 of VXAD01011231.1, read as the reverse complement.
CATGAAAGATACGTTAGCCCCACGTAATTGGGAGAAATTCCCATGAGTATTTCACCAAGCAGAGCAGGTTGTTATCATTCTTGTTGAGATGATAATAAAGAGGTGTGATTTACTGCTTTGGTTGTTTCAAAGGTGTCATTTGAACCTAGGGGAGTGTGGTGCTGTTAAACAGACCTGGACAAAGCCTTATGGAGCAGTGAGTGCACGTCTGTAATTGTAGACAGGGGCATCAAAAAAAATGGCTTGATTATTTTTCATAACCCTGCACTTTTTCTTTGACCCAAAGTGAAGTTGTGGGTGCTTTCCCACTGTCCAAATGAGGCTCTCTGGAGTGTATATAAGTATTTGTACACATATGCATATGTATAGATACTCACTAATTGAATGTGTATATGCATTTTTATACATGTTAACATAAATATTTAGATCTTTTATGGGTATCCAAGTCCTTTTTTTTTTTCGGTGGTGGGTTAGTTATGTTTGCTTTCGTAGCTAAATAGGTGTTCAAAATATCTTGTGGAAAATGTGGCTACTTTAGGTATCTAACCCTGAGTTAGACGTCTATCTTTAGTCTACTGGGTTTGAACCTTCTGGCTTTCACCATTAGTGAATCCTGAATCTGACCTTGTGGAAAACATTGGGTTAGGGTTAGAGTTAGTCCTAATTCATTCACTTGTTGCTGCTTATACCTGGAGCCTTTTAATGATTCTATGGGTTCACCTCCTTCCAGACAGCAGTTGGGAAGGGTTATTACACACAGTTTCCTGAAGCTGGGAACCAGATCTGGTGCAATAAAGCGTGAGGAATCCTCATTTAAAAAAAAAAAAATTATTAGCTTTATTCTTATTGTGCTTTGCATAAGATTGTATTGGGTTTGTTATGAATTCTGCTGACACTTCTGTGAAGAGTTGACGTGGGGCTGCTTTGTGGTGGGGGAAAAAAAATCAGATCTCTTTCATATCCACCACTTGGATGCCAGAAGTGGTTAGTGCCAATGGCCATTCTTGCCTTAACATGTTACAGATAGGAAATAGCTGCAGGGAGAATTAGAGAGTGGGAAAACAGTCAGCTGGCTCATGGGTTAACTGTGAGATTCCTGGTAGCAGAGAATTTCTTTCTTCATTCTATGCTGAAGCCCATGGATGATAAAGCTGAAGTTCTACATCATAAATTCCCATTTGGACATTCAGTTTTGAGAACCTACATCCAGCATCCTTATCATTTTGAAGTTAAAGTCACAATCAGTAATGAAATCTGCTTGCTTTTCACACACTGAAATTAGCTTTGATTCTTTGCCTGAAACATATGTTTAAAAGGCAACATGCACATACTGTGCACTGACCCTATCAAAGCAATAAATACCATTGAAGTAATTTTCCGAAGCTGCCTACAGCATTAGTTTATTTTTAATATGGTCCCTCTGAAGGAGTGGTGTAGGAAATGCCTATGGGAGCTATTTGAATTGTCTGTCTGGGGTGAAGTCCCCACCTTGCCCTGCTGAAGAAGAAAGTAAGAGGGGATACTAATTTCCCTTTGTTGTTGCAAAAGATAATGTTTAATTCATCGGATTTGGAGCCTTTCTAAGGAAAATGGTATTCTGTTTGGGTGAGAAAAATGCTTCTTTGATACTTAGCATGATTGGAAGCAAGGGATGAGTGAGAGAAATTGCTGTAACTGAGAATGGGGTTTAGTCCATAGCAGCTCTCCTGGTTCTTTATGACAGCTATTTTCATGTTTTTGCTCCATGCTATTTCTCCTGCATTGTCACCTGGACATCCCTCCCAGCTCCAGAGGTTCCCTCTGTGGAACAAGGATGATAAGGGCAGGCATGAAATGACCATTTCCAAACTGACCCCTCTCACCCAGGCAGGCTGTGCTCCCTAGAGCACATGAGGACCCACAGTACTTAGAGCTCAGGGGACTATGCCAGAGGCAGTGAGTAGGTCAGACCACAGGGCTGGCTTCTCACTCTGCTACCACCCTTCTTCTCCCTGCAGAGCCTCAAAATGACCATCCCTTCCCCTGTGCCAGAGCCGTGGCAGGCTCGGACAAAGCAGGCACCTGGGTGCGTGGATTTTCTGCCCCTTTAAATGTCAAATGACACAAGCAGGGTTTGGATTCCACAAACCTGAAGGATTGGTCCACTGGCAAAGGGAATACATTTTTTGTCACTCATGGTCACAATTAGAGTGACAAGGCCAGACTCCTCCATCACTGCTCTTTAACACTGTCAGCACCAGCTTTGCCAGAATTATCCTGTCTGAAGCGTGAATGGGCCTATTCATTTTCTCACTTTGTTTGACCTAGGAATCTAGTAACTGCTTAATGGCATATAGGCTGCTTTCTCCTGTAAAGAAGTTATTAAGTTAAAGGCTGGGCTAAAAAATACACTCTCCTAGCCATGAAAGGCTAATTTTATGTTTGTTTGGACATATTTGTAGAGTAGCTGTGTTATGCACCATGCTTCTAAATAGTGTTTCATGCTGTATAATGAATTTGAAATCTTTCACCTTCCAGGGCTTGTATTTGTGTAGAGAAGAGAGGGAAGCATGATGGAGAAGTATATAGTTTTTGGGAGCACACTTTGATCCAATTTCTTGCATTTTATTATGGCCAAGGCAGGGAAACGCTCAGATCTCATGCCGGAGACGTGTTTTCAGAACGCAGTGGTTTCGTTTCAAACGGGTCCCCGGAGAAGATGATCTCAAGCAGGGAAACGCGTGCAGTCTTTCCAATGAGATAAGAATAATCATTGCATTTCTGCCGCGCGTCTCTGCAATGCTGCAAATGCTCCGTAAATCTCAAGATGGAGATCACATTCAGCTGCTGACAGTGGAAGCCTGGCCACTGGTGTGGGGAAGCAGCAGTCTGGCACAGGAATTTGGTGGCCGGTTTACCAAGAAACATCTTGTTTTCTTACCTGTGGATGAAGCAGGTGCACGTGTGTGTCAGGAGTCTTGTGGGCTGGAGGGAATCTTGCTTTGTTTTCAGGAAACTGTAAAAGGCAGATAAAATCCATCTGAGGTGTGAACCTCAGACCAGGCTGTGAGCTCCCTGTCCAGGTGGCAGAGGCTTGGCCAGCTGACCACTGTGAGAGCAGTGAATTTGTGGGGATTGCTGTCGAAGCCATTTGGATGTTGCCTGGTAGCAGGGTCTAGCTCATCAGCCTGATTTAGTTACAGATGGACTTTGAGCCCCCTGCTTGTGGGCAGCTTTCTCAGCAAAGCTGATGGCATCAGCCCTGCAGAATGACCCAGCTAGCCTGTGGAGCAAGGTCATCATTAGCTTGTCCTCAGTGTAAAAGTGGCCACAGAGACTCCTTTCTTTCATTAATTCATCCTGCAGACCACCTAATAATGTTCCACTGCAAGGCAGGTTCCTGTAGCAAAGGCAGGTTTTGGTCTCTCATTGTCTTTTTGCCTAAGCTGTCCTGGTCCTGAGGCTCAAACATGAAAGTTTGTGGAAGTTTTGGAAATTACCAGAAGTACCTGAGTCATGAGTCATTCATGTAGACCTGGAAGAAGTTCTGGGCATCACTAGGTAACCGTCAGCCACAACAAAACAGAGCAGAGGGAAGTTTCAGATTTCTTTGGAAGAGTTCTCTGAGCGTTCATGTGAGAACTGCACGATGCCAGAGCTGCTCCTCACACCCAGATTTTGGCCCTCTGGTGCTGCAGGGCTTGTTGGGTTTAACTGTGCACCAACAGACCTGAAAATGAACTACCCAGCTTTGAAAGTCTCCTCTTACTCAGAACAGGAGGACTATTAAAATCCCAGAAATTAATGGCTTATTTTATGGAGCTGGATATTTAAAAGTTAATTTTTGTCAGTAGATTACCATTTTAAAAGATGTGTTTTGAAACCTGCTGTCCACTCTAAATGGAATTCTCTATATTCTTGCAATGAAAACCAGCAGACAATTTAGTTAATTTCCCATCTTGAAAACCAGTCCTGGGATAAATGAAGAGATTTTATTAAATTAGATTTTAAAATTCAAACTTAATATAAATTCAATCTAAAATGCTTTAAAATTATTTTAAATTAAAATTTAGAAGAAAAGGTGGTTTATTACAAAGCCATCAAAATAATAATATCGTGTTTTTTGTTAAAGGCAGATTCCTCCTGCTAAGTAATTCTCAAATCCCGCATGGATTGGGTAGACAGTATGTGTCTTTGTTTTGTTTGTTTTGTTGCAGCTGGATTTATAGGCACCTTTTCAGAAGGAGAATTTCTTTGCTTTTATGATGGGCTAAAGGGCTTAATACCCTCTTGCAAATGATTCTGATTGCACAACTTCTGGTGCTATTTGATTTATTGTTAAGTACAGTAGTAGTCACCACGTTAATGTTGGTGTTTTCTTCCTTGCTGCAGAGTTTGCTCTTTGCAGCACCCTTGATCAGAAAGCTGCTGCTCACCCCAGGACAGGTCCCTTATGGAATGACTATTGTGTGTTGGAGCCAGCTCCCACAGAATTTGGAAAAGCCCGGGAAATTATCCAGTCATTCCCTTCCAATTCCTCCTTCCACCACTGCTCTGCAGTACACAAGAGCTTTTGGAGACCCTCTGGGCTGCCTTCAGGCTGTAAAAACCCTGTGGGCAGCCACAATTTGAGGACAACTCCTGCTGAAGCCGGTGACAAAACCCCATGATTTCTCTCCTGGCTTCCCAAACAGAGCTGCAGCTCTAAAACCCCCCTGCTGCTTATGGGATGCAATCACTTGCTGGAGGAAAAACTCATGCCCTAAGCAGAAGAGAAGAACTGTGTCCCAGCAGAATGAAAAAACCTGAAATCTGTCATAGAAGAAGGAAAGGGAGAAAATCCAGAGAAATCATGTCTGTGCTGTGTGGTTTATCCTTTGTCACTATTAAGAGTGCTATCTCTAGGAAGATACTTTTTGGGATAATAAAGATTGGGCATTTAGCAGCCTGAATAAAATCAGGTTCCTATTCCCACAGATACGTTTTTGTCTAGTGTCTGAGGCTTAGGAAAGGAGTGTTGCAGATTTTACTCACCCATTCATAGCAAGCAACTAAATGCTGGTGTTTTTGAGGAAAAAGAAAAAAAAAAGAAAAAAAAAGAAAATAAGGAGAAACAAAAAAATGAATCTCTTGTCAATTTGACCCACCACTGGGGTTTTCTTTTTCATTATTGATATATCTATAATTTTCATCTGCCCTTTATTCTGCATGTATATTTATATATGAGTATTTTTTTTCCCACAAACCTGCAGTGCAGTGGAAAGCTAGATTTAAATATTTTCAGACCGACTGTACCCATCATTTGCATTCCACTGACTCATTCAGAGCAAAGACATCTGAGCAGAAATACAGCAGATAAAAGAGAAACCATTAATCCAGGGAAGATTACTGGCACAGAATCTTTATCCTGTATCCTCCCTGAAACGAGACAAAGATCTTACTATGTACATCCCTCTGGCTTAGCTTCAGAAAGTAAGCAATACAGTAGTGTAGACATGGTACTTTTTAAAGGCACATTACACTGGTCTGAAACTTCAGTCTTCTGGCAGAGCTCATTGCTGCTGAGGTGTTTTTCAGTGGTTGCTTTCTCAGAAGATTCTTCAGCACCCCAAAAACTGCATTCTGGCTGGTGCATGGGGCAAGACAACACAAACCCTGATCTGCTCCTAAAAAGACAGCGTGTGTCTTCTGGAGGATGGAGACTGTTGTGCGGCACATGGGTTACACACGTATTTTACAGGGTCTTGCTTCTGCTGACACCTCATCTCCATGTAAGCTCTAAGTGCTAGTTAGCTTTTAATGAGCCTAATAAGGCTAAAGCTTTCCAGATCCTGGTGCTTCAGTTCTGGAAGGGGGGTCGGCCGAGGATGTTGAGCAGGCTTGCCCTTTTTCAGGAGGCACTCATTCCAGGTGACTGGGCGTATTAGATTTCAGAGTGCGGCAGGCTTTTATCTCCCTCCCTTCCCCGCTAATGTGGCAGGCTGCAGTTGCTTTTCCGTTTGCTGGTTGTTTGTCTCTCTCCCTCTGTCTCTGTGATATTGATCCTCAGTTAAAAGAGCTGAGAGACAGAGCTCGGGAAGCATCCCTTTCTTCTCTGGCAATCGGTGGAAAATCCAGTTCCCATGTGATTACTGCACTGTCTCAGCTGCTACTGGCCACTGACCATCTCCTGCAGGAGTGTTTCCCTGCCATAATAACAACAGAACCTACTTTAGTCATTTAAGGCTTCCACTTGAAGCAGCCCAGAGGGTTAGATGGTTTTCTGGAGGTAGCTCCATGTGTTTGTGGACTTATCTTGCTATGGTGTGCATTCAGCTATGAAATAAAATTGCAGGAAATGATTCAGTTTTGAATCATTCTATTTAGACTGGCAGAAGCCAAAAACCCTCCTGTGAGCTACAACAGTGTGGACTGCTATTCAGATGGGAAATGTAAATACTTCAGCATGCCTGATCAGTTGGACTAAAAGTGCAAGCAAACTGCTCTGAAGCGTGGATTCTCAGCTTTTTATCCCAGACGGTTTTGTTCCTCCAGACCCTCTTGTTCAGGTGAAAAATGTTTTCCTTTTCTTGTCCCTGTGCAGGGTGTATGTATATTAAGATCTCTGGAAAATAGCTAAGCACAACAGGAACCAAGACCTGGAGGAAGCTTCTTTCTAAACAATCCAGCATCCCATTCCAGTTCAGAGCAGAAGAATATTTAGGTATGTGGAAAAAACCTTGCTGTTATGGAAAGTTCAGCTTAGCAAGAGTAAACCACGATCTCTTTGTTGTTTTAAACTCACAAAAAAGCGAGGTCAGAAGCAAATCTTGTTTCTTCCATAATCCAGAGCCCAAGGTCTGCAGTGGCTTTCCTCCTCACACTAATAATGTTCACATTATCCATTAGGAGTGATTTGATTTCAGGTGTCAGCCTAGAGATCTTTTTCAACAGGAACCTCTTATTTATGGAGTAGTGTTTGCCTCTTCTTAACTGCACCTTCTTCTCCTGTAAATATCAATTATCTCTCCAGCTCCATTTTAGAGTCTGTCACCTTGCCAAATATTGAAATAGGAAGGTTTATTTATTGCAAAGGATATATAAAGACAAAAAAAAAAAAAAAAAAGGATATGTCTTTCAGTGTGCCCTCTTGCTGTTGATTGTTCCTTAGATTTGAAAGGCAAAAGGGCAGTTCTGATAATCCTGTGAGCTCTTCACATTTCCTGCTAGAAATGGCCCTTTTCTGCCTCTCCTCTGGGCATTGTCTCCAGGGCCTGTGCCTTGCATGCTCCCTTTGAACCACAGCTGTTTGTTTTGTATTGTGCCACCTTTGTTTAGGGTTTGACCAAGTGGCATTACAGATGAGAGGTGGGAGGAAGAGCTTTTGAGAGAACTTCAAGTAATTTTAGATCAGCTCGTTGTCAGCTGCATTGTGCTCCTCTGCAACATGCTCATTCCTCTTTTGATGTCTCTGCAGATGTTTTAGCCTTTACCTTAAAAAAAAAAAAAAAAAAAAAGGGAAGTATTTATACAGACACATTACCTCACCTGAGATGGTGTCATTGTGCTGTATGCTTTACATACAGTAAAAATCGCTTCTCTGTTCCTCCTACAAACTTAGCATCTCAATGATCAAGACAGATAAAGCTTTGGAAGTGAAAAAGAGGTCCAAGGTCACCTCTGCAGGAAAGCAGCAGCACGCATCTCCCATCCTGTGGGCAGGTGACTGTCCTGTCTCTTTTAAAACAGTTTTGAGAAGAGGACATTTCACAAATCTGAGAAACAGGTGCTGCCCATTTCCATATTTGCAGGAAGGGTGTCTTCAAGTGAGGAAGCTTGATTACAAAGTCTGCTGAGTATGCAAGGAATGAAATATTGCATTTGCCACAGTCCTGATTTTTGTTCTCCTCTTCCATTATCTAAAGGAAATATGGAATGATCTTTGTTCCAGTCACTGCAAACAGTTTTCAAGCTGGTGCAAGAGAAAATGTGTGGGATGGGACCAGGACTTTTTTCTTTTTTATGTCTGTGTGTGCACATGCCTGTGAAATATCTGATTTTTGTTAATCATCACATAAATAAAGTTAAACCTGTCAGCAAGTGTTCACACATTGCAGGCTTGGGGTTACTGGTCACTTGCCACAGAAAAGAAATCTTTCAAGGTCCTGCAGAAACCATCCTCTGAAGTTCATTTCTTCTCATAAGGCATCCCAGAACAGTTTTGCAAAGCCTTGTTACCCTCTCAGCTCATGAAGATGGATGAGGCTGAGGAAGGAGCTGCAGCTTGGCAGCTTGGTGAGAAAGAGGAGCAAAGATCCTCCCTGCTGCATGGTATAGAGATCACATCAACGCCAGGAGCTGCACATGAGAATAATTGGAAGAATAACAGATCCCTGCATGTTGCCATGGAGCTCTTCTGTCTGGACTTCAGGCATGCTGTAAAATACGATCCTTCTCTTTGTCCCTGTTATAGGCAGCCCTAGTTAGTCTTGACAGCATTGCTGTGCTCAGCAATCAGTGTTATCCCCGTAAAACAACTCGGTTAGTGTCAGCAGAGCCATCTCCAGGGCTTGCATGCCCTCACTCCTTGCTTGCACACTGCTTTCCAGACCACCATGCTCTGCTGCTTTCCCTGCCTCGATCCTCACAAGTGCTCCTGCACCACCACACAGCGGAACATACTGAGGAAAGCTCTTTCAAAAAGAAAAAAAAAAAAGGCAAAAAAAAATTTGTCTAGGAGATAGCCAAGATTTTTTTTTTTTAATAATTTGTTGATTTGCCAATTCTACTTTACCAGGCTTCCCTCTCATGGTGTCTGTAACTTGACATTATGAACTTTGTTATTAAATCAAGTGCTTCCGGACATTAGGTGGTGGAGTGGAGGAAGAACCACACATGTTTTCAAGGAAAATTAATACTGATAAGGTGCTGGCCACTGTCTGTCCTGTTATTGTTAGAATGCACATTCTCTCCCTAGAGTGCAGAGCACCTTCTGATGGAGTGCTCCTTATGTTGAAAAATGACAAGCATTAAGGACTCCATGCCACTTCATTGCTAAAATATTTACTAGAGCATACTTGCTTCCTCCATCTGAAAGTGTGGTGTATTTATAGGAGCATCCTGTAATGGAGCATCCTGCTCTGAGCAGTATTTTTGAAGAATAAGGCAATACTGTGTGTGAAGGGGTGGGGTTGGGGTTTTCCCCTCTGTTAGCAGGTGTTGGAAGCATGCAGGGGACTGCAGGAGCTGATTGACCGGAGCAGATTCACTCTGGTATGTGAAGTCCGTGAAGCAGGGGATGGGAAAGGCTCACAGGGCTGAGGAATTTGAAGTCTGGGATCTCTGTGTGAAATCGCCGGGAAGGATCAACTTTGGGCAAAAGGGGGATGTTTAGGTATTGTTTTGCTGTCGTTAAAATGTCAAATCACAGGGCTCCATCCCCATGTAAATACTGTGGGTCAGATCCTCCGCTGATGTGCAGTGGCAGGTTTGTAGTGTCCTCTCTGTAGCAGCTGGGAACCCTGGGCTGGTGGGCATGGGAATATTCCTTCCCTGCTCCGTGGCTGTGGGCATTAGAAGCAAGGCCCCGTAGCTCCTGGCCAGAAAGCTCGAACAATTGGGGATGGAGGTCACTGAAATGACAAGAGCAACTCTTGTGATCTGGTGTTGTCAGCACAAACGCAGCAATTGATTGAAAAGTGTCTGCTAACCAGGCAGCAACGAGCGCAATTAGAACTAAAATAGCAAGAGGGTCTATTTCAGAGTTTTATGATTCCAGCTTGCACCACCCCACTCATTTTAAGTACTGATGATTTTTCTGTCTGGGCCGGAGTCAGCTGGGGACCAAGAGCCATCTGGGACTGAACGAAACTCAGGATTTCTCAGAGCTTCAGCTGTTAAGAGTGTGTCATAAACACACCCTAAAATTGAAATGCAGTTCTCTGATCGACCTTGAGCATTAGCAAGGATCACCACAGAGTGTGGCTGGAGACTACTTTGGCTTTTCTGGAGACCATGAGGTCTGTTGGAGTCACCAGGTCTTCTGCATCAGAGGTACATGGTGGAGTTTTCCCAACTGGAAGCCCGTGCCAGGGCTCAAGCTGGACAGTGTTTTAGGAAGGTGTGAGTGAGACTGGATGGAAGAGACCCTGTTAAGGCCTATGAGTTGTGTGAGGACTTTGGGGCAGCTTGCTAATGTTGAAAGTCAGATGCTTGAGCTCTGACTGGGTTAAAGAAAGACTTTTAGATGGCCAAGGAGGCTTTTTTGTTGTCCTGATCTCCAAGAAATATCATATTTGAGAAAAGAGTAGACCTGGTGGCCTGGTAGAGGAAAAATGCTTGGGAATAAGCAAGCAGGGTGAGCAGGCACAGGGACAGGCTTATGAGAGCACCATCTGGAGACAGTCAGCAGACAGGGCAAAAGTGACTTTTCAACAGAATTTCTGAATGGAAGGAAATGGTGTCCAGAGATGTGTTTGCAGGCAGCCTTGTCTTCTGTGTGTGTGCTAAGACCTGCTGTTTGAGGAACAGCCAACAGACCCTGGGGATGGGTGAATTCCATGTGTGAGGCTCCGTGGCTTGGAGCACCAGTGATCACACTGCACAGCTCATGGATAGAGTCTGAGTCAGAACCTTGCACAAACTGTTCAGTGAGGAACACTCTGATCTCTTAATAAATATTAGCAGTACAGTAATAGCAGTGCAGTGCAATGTTGAACAGTCAATTACTTGAAGGGCTGCTTTGTCAAGTAAGAATGTGTAAAAGATTTTCTTGGATTCCTGTGTCATTGCTTAGGCTGGGATGGTTGCTGCAAGAATCACAGTGTTAACCCTGGATATATTCCAAGCTGAGTAAAAATAATTTTTAACCAACTGCATCGAGGGTTGAATTTGCTGAATGCACGTCTACACAGTGCTGAATGCAACATTAAAAATGGTGTGTGCCCATGGCACTGACAATCTCTGTTGACTTTATGGGGAAACACAGAGCCTCAGATAATGGGATGATGAACAGAACTACCTCTCCACGTTCTTTTATTACGCCCGCATCCCACCCAGAAGTGCTCTCTGATACAAGGTAAAACTATGCACCATTTTTTCCTGTTGAGAATCTCTGCTCTACTTTAAGAAAGGAACTGAAATCTTCTGCTCACTCAGAAGAATGTGACATTCTTCTGAAAATCAGCCCAAGTTCACTCCAGGGGTGGCTGTCTCTCCCACTCAGGCAAAGGAGTAATTGTGCTGCTAAGTTTGCACGAAGGTGGCAGAAAGTAGAGGTGGATTTGAGCACTGCTTTCTCACTTGCAGCAGGAGAAGCCCTGTTCCAGCTGCAAGGAACTGCTGGTGGCTCCAGCCATGGCTTGCTGTGAGCAGAGGTGACTCCTGTACCCCTCACGTTGCCAAGTGTTTTGGTGCTGACTGCCAACAATTACCACTGTTTTTCTACTGTTGTTGCAACCATTTGTGCTTGGCACCAGCAGATATTTCTAACTAGCTGACAGGTTTGGAGGTGTAATGCAGTGCTGTTGCAACAGAACTCTAGATACCTGTTTGAAACCAACCAACCCAACATAAGAATTAAATTTCTTATCCAGAACTCATTACCACAGAGGAGCGGAGTCGTGGTGAAAGCATTTCAGGCTTCAAGGAAAGATCACATAAAAATGTTCTTCGGTGATGCACAATTAGGTGGACAACACCACCTCAGAATACCCAGTTCCTGAGTGGGTACTTGAGGAGCTTGCTTTCCCTGGCTTATTCTACATCATGAAAGAAAAGGAGATCAGGTCATTTTATTCTGGAAAGCATTTATCCCGTCTCTTTGGCTGTCACATGTATTTAACTTTAGTGCCCTCAAGGACAATGTGGTGGATCAGCATGCTAAGGTCTACAGTCTACAGCCTGTAGTTTTTCATTTCACGTTGCTTTAAGAATGGTCCTCTTTGTTTCCATTTTGAGCCACGGCTGAATTCTTACATGTTGTCTGATCTTCAGGCTCAAATACCCAAGAGAATAGGCAGCTGTGAATCAACCCTCTGTGTGCTTTCTAGCAGGTAGTCTAGCAAAGAAGGCAGTATAGTTCTTCTTATTTCTTTAAATTGATAGGGATTTGAAGGAAAAGACTTTAATAAAAGTCTCATGAATGATTATTTTTTTCCTGCTGATGATTCTGAATTGCATGCAGAAATATAAGAACCTTTTGAGGGAGCCCTGTGGGTTTAAACCCAATTCTTTAGATTTATAATTAAAGCTCATTGTCTTTATGCTATCCTACACCTTATGAGAAGGATCACCTTTCTAATTACACAGTTCCAGGAGGTTTGTCACATGCTGTTACTCAGTATTATGGTACACAGTTGCTCTATTTTTTTCTTCTCCTTCTCCTTCTTCCCCGGATCCTGTATTATGTTTTGGAAATTCGACATAATAATTTTTTTTTTTTTTTTTTTTGAGGCCAGATGTTCCACTCTGCTATGTTAAGTCATCTTGACACACTGCCATGAAATGGAAACAACTACTAGTTTTAACATTGCTCCATATCTTTATTAAAAGGTACGTCTCATGAATCTTAATTCCCCACATCCATGCTATCTTCCTCTCTCCCCCCCTTCTCCCCCATTACACTTCTTTCTTCTCCTCCCTAAAGAAGGAGGAATATTAAAATTTCCTTGCTGTTCTGTCTGAGTGGTTAATGAGGTTCTAGATAGCATAATGAATATGCAGTGCTATTGATTCTGTGTGTGCGCGAGCGCTCGCGCGTTTGTGTGTGCGTGTCTTTAATCACAGCTGGAATGCAAAATCAGGCTCCACCTTTCAACTCTATCTCCATCATGCTGAGAGAGTGAGAGAGAGCGAGACTGAGACTGCTAGACAGCTCGAAAGAGATTGCAGCTCAGATGTCCTGGAAAACAGCAAATCCCTCAGACCTGGCAGATTCCGTTACCATGAGAACTGCAGATATTTCCATTGTGATGGCTTGCTCTAGCAGCCATCTGTTACACCCATTTGATTAGGAAGTACAGTTCAGCTTGTATGGGATTTTCACTGCACCTTATCCCATGGCAGCGTACAGAAACTCTCTCTCTCTCTCTTTTTATATGCTAAACTCAATGTTTTTAAAGTGCTGTAATTTACAGAGGCTGAAGGCATTTAATGAAATGCTGCGAGGAGGTCACTGAGGGACAGTATCTCTGAGAAGAAAGAAGCACAGGAGATATGTGGAGGGGATTAGCGTCCAGTATATAAATAAGATCAGCCCAGAAATTAGCTGTATTTAGCAATTCCTCATCCTTGCCAGGGTGAGGAGCTTGATATACAGACCTCATGAAGCCATAATAAAATTAGTAATTGCCTCCTGTTAGTCAATCCCACTCCATGTATATTTATTCTATGCATGCAATAAATGCATGCAGCAGATATATTTCAGGTCTTCTGTAAAAAAGGGGAAGGTGATGACACTCCCCAGATGCCTGAAGAAGTTCAGTGGCTGCACTGTGTAACGATTAGATTAGCTCTAAAAATTTAATGGTGCCATTTGACTTTTCATAGACGCAGAACAACCTTAAACTTTCTTGAAGGTTTTCTGTGATTTACTGATTAAAACAATTGTTTGGAGTAGTTGAGTCCCTCGGTGTAAATTAGTGGTGGAGGAAATGGTAATGGCACATCAAATGGTTTTAAAAACAAAGGAGTCCCCTTCAATTAAAACTCTCCAGACATTCTTCCTAAGTGGCTGGCATTCCAGATTCAGGGTAATCTTATGTGTGGCGTAGTTGCCTCGAGTATCTTAAAATGACTGAAGGTCTTGTAAACTCAGTGAAGCTAATTAAATGCTCACACACTGAAATGAATTTCTGATTGCTGCTAAGGAGGCATTGAGGTCAGCTCCTCTTTTCATTGCCCACACTTTATGGCCAATGCCAGATACTAAATAAATCAGATCCTCAGAATCAGGGGCTCTGTGGTTTTGTTCCTCTTATATATTCTCCCACCCAGCTGAACATAATTCCTTATCCGTCTTCATCTCGGCATGAAAAGTTTTCTCTTCTATTGTTTTTCCTCACATAGCACCAGATTACCATGGAGAAGACTATGATATCATAAGAAATGAATGAGCATGTTTCTCACCATGGGTGAAATATACATTCCAGACCTAATAAAGTCAGGAATCATGTAATGGGCCTGGTAAAATGAGCTGCTTAGTTAGTGTAAATAGAAGTGGTTCTTCTTTAGGTCTCTGCTTCAGCTAAGTCAGTTGTTGGACACTTTGCTGAGCATGGAGACACATAAGAACATGTTTAAGAACTTTTCTGAATAAGGATTGTTCTTAAAATGCTTTGCTGCATCTGGGCCCACAGATATTAAAAAAATAAAGTAAAAATTTCCTTTTTTATAAGAAAAGATTTTCTGGTTGAACATCTTTAGAGCAAATTAGAACTTCAGAACTTTCACTTCCTGCAGCCTCCCATCTCACATAATCCTGGAGGCTCAGCTACAGAGAAGAGAGTCCTTTTTTTTTTCCTTTTTTTTTTTTTTTCCAAACAGGGCACTTGTTTTATGAATGTGGTATCTGCCTTTGACAGGCAGCAGATGTATGGGAGCCCTGAAATCTGAAACAATAAATACCATTCAGAGTCTCACCACTGAACCTTCTTATAGTACTGCCTTTGTTAAATGAAACATTTACAGGAATACCATCCCCCCCCTTCCCACCCACCTTCAAGGCTAGGATCTGAACCATGTTTTTAAAGTAAAGGTTAAGTACCTGAGGCATGAACAGTTGACATACAAAAGCAACTAAAGTAAATTTATCATTCGTTTGCCAGCTACGAGGTGTGTCGAGGGCTTTTTCTTTCTCTTTGTAATGCATGAGAAAACAAACCTGGGAAGTGTATGCAAGGAATATTTCTTTTCTACACTGGAATGTTAACATTTGCACCTTCTGACTTAATACTGTGTATTTCTTCAGAGTCATCAATCTCTTGAGAGTCATCTTGCCATCTGTACCAGCATTGCTCCAGGCTTCCATATGAAAGTCCAATCTGGCGGTATAAATACTGGATAATGAAGAGTAGGTGTTAAAGTTTCTGACTGGTTGGAAGATGAGTCTGTGTCTATGAAAGATCCGAATCCATGTGTTAAACAAACAAACAGAATCAATGTTAACATGGAAGTTCAACCAGAAAGAGCATGATGCATGTCTGTCCCCATACCCTCTGCCACTCTCCGTGGTTTTTCTCAATCTCTTTCTTTATCTTTCTCATTTTTATAGAGCTCATCCATGATCTGTGAGAAAAATGTTCTCTGACCATGACATTACACTTTGGAGATTACAAATAGGGCAGCTTGTTGACTTGCTGTAATGTAGGGTTCTTTTTTTTCCCCCTCTCCTTTTGCTCCAGGAAAGCTATAACTACATAGATTAGCAAAACTTTTGCAAGAATGGATGTAAAACAGATTTATCTCAGTGTCAGCTTTATCTGATCCATTTGGTCTTGCAGAGTTTGGATGGTTTCCTTTGTTACAATAACCAGCTTTCAAACATCTATATCCTTAGGGTATTAAATGTCAGCCTCTAGTGTATCGTTCAAGGATAAAAGATTGACAATACTGAAGTACTTTTTTTCTTCTTTTTTTTTTTCTTCCTTCTCCAGCACTGGCAGTCTTTACTCTGCACACCACTGCTGACCCCAGAAATGACCCACAGGAACTACTGGCGAAAGGAGTGAAAAGGTATTTCAGCTTGTAGGCATTAGAAACTCTCTTCATTAATAGCCTTTTTGCAGACTTTTCAGATAGATTTCCTGTCATTGTGATGAGGATATATTTGTAACGAGTCCCTTAAGTAAATGGCCAGTGGATAATTAATTGAACTAACTAGGACTTTCCGTACTGTATTTTTTTTCTTTTATTTCCTTTCCTTTTTCTTTTTTACTTCTTTTTTTCTTTTTTTTTTTTTTTTTTCAGAGGGGGGAAGGAGGGAAGAGTTCCAGATGGTCTCGTCCTCTGTGCTGGGTGTACAGCCCTTTGCTATCTGCTGGCCAAGTATTTCAGCTCTAATTCAAATAAAACGCTAAAGCATTCTGTTGAGAGAGGTAAATTTTTTTGTTTTGGTTGGCATCAGGTTGACTGCACTTCTCTGGGCAAGGGGGTGACCACCCTGAGCCTCATCACACTGAAAAATTGTTGCTAAACCTGATCTTGCTGGAAGAGGCAGCTCAGAAGACACAATTTGGGTCCACACTACCCATTACATAACCATAATTCTGGTTAAAATTCACCTTGTCACTCCCATCATGCAGGCTCCAGTCTCCCAAATACATGACACCACTGGAAATCTACAGTGAGGCTAAATTAAGCTTATTAGTGTATTTCATTCTTAGATTGCCTTCTTAGCACTGGTCTTCAGCCCCTTTAATTAAAAGTTTGCAAACATGCATTCCTTGAGTAATTTCTGACCTTCACAGCTGGTTATGAGGCAGCTGTAGTTGATGTTTTTGAGCAAAGTCTATTTCCCTCTCTCAGGGGCCTCCACTTTTTCAGTTTTGGAAATGACTTATTAACTTTGCAGCCACTAGGACAATTCTCCAAAGAAATAAAGTTTCTTGATGAACACGCACAATTTTTCTCTGCACATCAAAGAGTTCAGATTTTCACTCCACTTGTCAGAAACTACTGATAATTACTTTTATTAACCATCTCAAAAATAACAAATGTGTGAGGCCAAAAAAGTCTCATTTGAACTTTATCGTTTCATGTGTGAAAAAGAAATGCTTTTAAGAGCAACCATGAGTGTTGGCTAAGGAGCCATGATTTTCTCAGCAAAACAGAACCCATTAAGAAGGTAAAGATACTGGGGTACTGGTCCAATGCTCCTGAGATTTTGTTCTGACAATTATTTGCAGGTGTGCTTAAAAACTACTTGTCTCCGTATGCTGCTTTGAGGAATAAATGTGCTTTACTACATCTTTCATCATTTTCTGCTAGAGAGGGTATGCCAAATTAAAGGTCTCGTTTCAGGCAGCTTAGTCAGATATACAGGAGTGTTTTGTCCTCACAGTGATGGACACAAAACATGAAAAACATGATCCTAATCTCACTTGTGCCGTTGTAAGTCAGGGTGAGCTTGGCTGAAACCAGTGGAGTTATCCCACTGTTTTAAGCAAACTAAGGAGAATCAGGTATTTGAGTGCTGTGCCAGTGCTTCCGTTTGGCACTTGCAGTCTGCTCTGGACCAAGCCAACAAAAAAACCGAAACAAAATAAAACAAAACAAAACAAACAAACAAACAAACAAACAAACAAAAACCCAAACAAAAAACCCCCAAAAAACCCAAACAAAAACCAAAAACCAAAAAACAAACAAAAAACTCAAATAAAAAAACAAAAAACAAAAACTAAAAAACCCCCAACCAAACAAAAAAAAACCCCACAAAAAACAACAACAATAACGACAACAAAGAGGGAATGTAAGAAAACAAAAAATGTATTTATTTAGTTCCCAGTGTCTCCCCTCCTCTGTGGCTCAGTTGTACTACTCACTGCTGNAAAAAAAAAAAAAAAACCAAACCAACAAAAAAAAGTAATTTAGGTGTCTAAAGTGTTGCCTCTGAATTTCAGCTGTGGAAAGTTGTGATCCTCTGTAGCTACTGCTCTAGTTGAGATCTTTAGGCACCGAGTGTCCTAGAGCACACCTCCTCACCTCCCATCCACCCCTGATGAAGATGTGGTTGCCCCGATATTTTGGACTGTTTTGGACCTGTAGGTTGCAGCTGGAGCAGCCCAAGAGTCCTGAGTACAAATTCCTGATTTACCGGTGACTCCTATTTTAAGCATTTCCTCCAAGGCAAATGGGAAAGGGGCTTTAGTGTGTAATGCTTAAGCCTGTCTCTGCCTTTAAGTCTTGAGATCAGTTATTTATGGGAAGCAGACATCTAGGCTATCTTACCCTTTTCTTCCGTGCATTGAAGGCAGTGAAGGTTGCAATATTAATTGCTGCATCAGCAACTCCGAGATTTAATGTTTTTCCCCATTCTGCAGTCAATGTATCTCTTGCATGATTTCCCACATAGTCTTCACTTTCACAGCCATCTGAATGATAAGCAACAATAATGTCTCTGGAAGTGATCCATAAATCATATTCAAATCCGCACATCCAAATGATCCTGTTTTTAATCTCTAAACTACTGTAGTCTGTGCTTGCTGGTGCGTTTCAATTGGAAGCATTATGCTCCCCACCTACAT
>VXAD01011231.1:639008-658212 GCA_013399195.1 Dicrurus megarhynchus | reverse complement strand
CCCCCCCAAAAAAAAAGAAGGGGAAAAAAAATTCTACCTGGAACTTGAGTAATAACACATAGAAAAACTAAGGGCAACGAAGACCTCCCCAAATAAATTGAAGTGCTTATATGAACTACAAATAACTCAATGTTTTGTCAGTATTTATAGAGGGAGTATGAATGATCTTGGGTTTAGGTCATGGCATTAGAGTGGAGAGTACCTGAATTATCTTTTTTCCTTTTCTACAGAGTTTCTGCTCAAAGCGCCATCCAGCCTGGCCTTGGACACTTCCAGGAATCCATTCACAGCTTCTCTGGGCAACCTGTGCCAGGGCCTCACCAGGTTTTATTTTGTATCAGAGAGTATAAATAGTTCCAGGACATGGTGAACTTTTTCTCCTGGAACATCCAACATTTGTTGTTATGGTCTTTATGGAGGTATTCCTGGAACAAATGCTTTTGCTTTATTGTGGCTACAGCTGAGACTTCCTTTCCTTCTTTAGCTCCCCTCAGCCAGTCTGCTGGGGACTTCTCAAGATAAAATTAGAAGTGGTGCCAGGCTTCACCCAGCTGATGGCTGGCAACCCTGTACTTGTGTCCCTTGTGAAGGTTTTAGGGACTCCTTGCATCCATTGCCTGTCCAGGTCTGGGGTCCTCAGCACAAGAAAGAGATGGACCAGTGGGAGAGGGTTCTCAGGGGGCCACAGAGATGCTCAGAGAGCTGGAGCTCCTCTGCTGTGAAAACAGGTTGAGACAGCTGGGGTTGTTCAACCTGGAGAAGTGAAGGCTCTGAGGAGACCTCACTGTGCCCTTCCAGTGCCTGAAGGGGGGGCTTAGAAAAAGGAGGGGACATTTTTACCAACAGGCAGTGACAGACGAGGCACAGTGGTTTTAAAGTGAAAAGGGCAGGTTTAGGTTGGATGTTAGGAAGAAGTTATTCTCTGTGACAGTGGTGAGGCCCTGGCAGCAGTTCCCCACAGAGTTTGTGAATGTCTCATCTCTAAAAGTGTTCAAGGCCAGATTGGACAGGGCTTTGAGCAGTCTGGTCAGATGAGTGGCAGAGAGGTTGAACTGGGTGATCTTTGAGGTCCCTTCCCACCCCAGCTGTTCTATGATTCTATGATCTGCAAGCTCACGCTTGTATCTGGCCACTTCCTTGCAACTGGGTACCAAAGGAGAAAGGAGAACAAAAAATCTTTCATTATCCAAGCCCACAGGTGAGTTAAAGCAGGCTGTGCACCCCTCGTCCACCCTGGGGATGTTGCCTCTGCTGGAGGATGGGAAATGGGCAGCTCTGGCTCTGCTGCTCCTGCATCTGCCCATCACGTGGCCCCAAGTAGCAGGTGCACATCCCCTGCACTGCCAGGGCACCTCATTATGCTGACATCCCCCGAGGCACACAGCCTCCATAGTGCTACCCAGGCTGGAGAGATGCCTAATAAACTCAGTCCTGACCAGAATGCTAATGGGCCTGTGCCTTCAAAACCTTCCGTGCCCACTGCACATGTTTCTGTCAAGGTGATTGCTGTGGTTACTGGGGAGAGAGGGGTTTTTTCCCCCCTCACAGAGAGTGTTTTTTAATGTATAAATGGGATTCTCAGAACACCTGACTTGGGATGTTTTCAACCAAGTTGTAATTCAGGGTGTCAAGGAAGTGTATAATATCTGAAAGGATGTTGGAATTAGTCTGTATTAGACAGGCTCTTGAACACAACCTTAGCACCAGTTTAGGACTTCCAGCCAATCATGTAACATCAGTTCTGAGCCTCCACCTTCTGAGCCTCCACGTTCAGTGTGTGCCTGAACTAAATATGCAAACCAAACTGAGAGATTTAATAAAATCTCTGTGCAGGAGTTTTAACTTTGCAACCAAACTAATGGGGGAATGAGAGATACTGTCTTGACTTCTGCACTGTCAGAGTCGGTGTTGACAGTATTGGGGGATTTAATTTTTAAATTGTTTGTTGTGTTGAAAGAAAATCAATATGGAAGTTTTTGAGATGAGAACCCTTCTCAGTAATGTTAGTAGTTGATTACCTTTAGGGGTTCAAAAGAGGGAAATACACCTTTATCAAATAGTGCATTCATTGCTTGACAACATCTAAATTATTTGTTGTGGTTTTTCATATGGTTTGCATCCAGCATTAGCTGATGTGGAGATTCTCAGCTGAATTCCCATTAGACTTGCACCTATCTCTAGCTTCTTTTTTAACCAAATTCAGCCTTTATGGAATTGCAGTGGGTGAATGACCAAATTTTAATGCAAGTGAGGCTTCATTCAGCAGGAAACAAGTATGGACCTAAACCAGATGTGATTTGCTGGATGTCTACACATTCAGAAATAGGTGTCTGAGTGAGAATAACAAGTTTTGGTAGAGTACACTTTAGAAGAAATCACAGTTGGGTTCAAAGTCCAGGATGGAGACTCAGATGTCTTTGGGATATAGCTTTTTACAGGCCTAGAACTTTGGTAAGAGCACTGGTGTTATTTTTCTGTGTGTGTGCAAAGGGAAGAGTTTCAGCAGTCCCCGGCTGATCTGGATGCAGACAAAAGCTCTGTTTTGGCTGTGTCCTTTTGAGACAGGATTGGCAGCTCCCCTTTCCATCAGACAGCACTGTAAAGACAGGTAAGAATCCCCATGGAGACAACAGGGATCCTAAACAGAGATTCCATCCTGCAATGGAACCTGCTGTAGTTTCCTTCCACAGCACTTACAGGTGGCAACATTTTCCTGCATCCTTGCTCCTTTAGGGTAAATAAAAGCAACACTAGTTATTGCAGAGGGAAAAAAAAAAAAAAAACACCAAAAAACCAGAAAAAGCATTCACCTCAAAATGATATATTTTTTCCAGTTTAAAAGTATGTAATTTCACAGAGAACACTCTGGGTCTCATCCCACTGTGAAGCCATTGCTCAATTTCTCCCAGTGGTGGTCAGGTGCCTACAGTTCTCAAAGTGCTGAGCATCCCCTGTGGAAGGCAGGGAGCTGGGCTTGAGCTGACAGCTGACTCTGGGATGTTGGTGCAGAGCTCAGAGCACTGGAACAGCATGGGGTTTGGCTCCAGGGTTCCCAGCTTCTCTGTGTCAGGCTCCTGGTTAGTCACAGCTCATCCTACAGGGAATGCATCCTATTGACTTGGCCAGCACCAAACAGTTAATTTAAAAGAGATAGGCAGGGTATGACTTTTGCCATTTTCCCCCCTCTGATTTAAAAAAAAAACCAAAAAACCAACAAGGTTTGAACCCAACTTCTACTCTAAGGGTCAGGTAAGAAATCAGGGAAGAAGGTCAGAAGATTATTTGTTTTAGAGATGAGGATCTGTTTAACAACTACAAAAAAATATGCTTTCAGGAGCAACAAAGAGTGAAGAAGGACTGGAAAGATGTCCAGGATAACTTATAAGAATATACAGTGAAAATAAATGCAATCTAACAAATTCAAAAGCTGAATGGTGTTTGGAGTTGAAGGTTTGAAAAGCAAACACCAGTTTTTGTGGAAGATTTATAAGCAGAACACACTGCAAGTCTAAAGAAGAATAGTTGGAAGGAGAAAGATGTTGTTGAGTCAAAGTGGGAGGCTCCTGCTCTGTTTTAGTTGTCCTGGAAAAAGTAATGGAGGGAGAGAGAAAGGAAGAAATTGGTTAAAAAATTCATTTGGTTCTAGTGTCTTTTTTTTTTTTTTGTCCCAGAAAATTTTTTTAGGACATTGAAGGAAAGTCACAAACTGCCAGGAAACAGGCAAGCTGGTGGAAGGATTATGCAAACAACACCATAAAACAGACTGTCTCCAGAAGACAGCTCCATGTATTAATTGCAGGTGCGCAGCTGAGCCGATGCAAAGCTATGAGTGGGAATGAACAGTGCAAAAGATTATTTTTCTGTACTCCCCAGCTCCAAACCAGCTTTTTCTGAATTATGCAGTGCTGTCTTTGACAGTTTTCCTGTGCTCCAGCTCCAGTTGCTACCTCCACCCCCAGCCTGGCTCAGCCACCTTGTTATTAATTACATTAGTCTGAGTGCTTGGAGATACCCAAGCAAGTCTGGGCTTCAGCAGGTTGAAATCGAAGAGCTCTCCTCATTTCAGAGCAGTGCCAGCTGCTCTTCCTGACCACCAGGCCAGATGGAGATCATCCAGCCCGTCCAGAAGGAAGCCTTCTTAAGCACGGTGCTGCCCTTTCACGATGACGGACACCAGGCTGCTGAGAGGAGAGTGGTTACATGAGCAGTGGGCTCGTGAGAGTGTGATAAAGTTACCCAGGAAAATCTAATCTTTAAGAACAAAATGAAGTTTGAACATCAGCCTTTGATTAGAGCTGGCTGGTAATGCTCCATGAAGGTTTTTTTTTATCTGGGACAAAATACCTGAGTGTGTGAGAATGTGTGGGTGTACTTGGAGGTGTGCACTCTGGTTTGTTTTCTTTCTTTTCTGTGAAAGAAAATATTTTTTTTTCTGTCCAAAATGTTCCTTTTATATATATATATAAGATGAGGAGGAGCAAGGGAACTGTTAAAACCTATTTTAAAATTCTCCATGAAAAATGACTTTTTTTGCTCACTATCTCTGAAATACATCTACAGACACAGTCAGGTTTTCCACCCACCTATGAATACTTTGGCATTGTTGTGTCCCTACTCCCCTTGCCCTTTCCCTTCCTCCAACTTTCAGCTGTGTTTAGTAAGTTGGGTTCCCTTGCTCATACATCATACCTTCCAACCCTCTTATCTTTATCACTGTTCATTGTAGTCACTCTATTTTATTGACTTCCTTTTTATATTGAGTTGCCCAAAACTGATCACAGTTTTCCAAGAGGGGCCTCACCAGGGCTATGTATGGAGGAATTATTACCTCTGTAGTCCTGCAAGTAATTCTGCTCCACATCCCAGTATGGTATTTGCCTCTTTGTGCTACAGTCTCTCACTGTGAGCTCATATTTAATCTGTCATCCACTATCACTCCCTAAATAAGTCCTGCAGCACTTCCCCTTTAGTAATAAAAACACAGAAAAATGTTTGAAGAAAAAAGTGAGTTATCCCCTTGGGTGGCTCTTTGAGCAAACCAGGGTTTTCATGCAGCTGGAGAGACATTGAAGCACAGCCTCACACTCTGCTTCCACATATCTGGATTTCGCTGCTCTGATGCCAAGAGTGAAAACAAAGATGGCATTTCCTATTTGTACATGTTTTCTTAATATTTGCTGGTTGCAGCCCAGAGCATTGATAGAGTGGAGGAACACCGTATCTACTTTTAGATTTCATATCTACTAGATCTCAGAAATCCTGCTTTGAGCAGTTTGGAAGGATGTGCTGTGAATGTTTCTTCAGCTAATTGATATTTTATGGAAATCAAGTGAGTGCTGCTGTATATGGACAAAACTAGGAGATGACTTGAGTTGCAAATTTGGCCCCTCTAGGTCTGGAGAGTTCTCCACTTTCCAGACTGGATACCTTTCAAGCACACGTTAGAGTGAGCATTTTCTCAGAACTGTCTGTCTTTCTTTTCTACCGCTGAATTTATTTAGAAGAACTTTGTTGATATTTGAAGTTGAAAAGCCTGCACAGTGTTTAATTTTCTGCTTCTTTCTGGCCAGTGGGTTGTCCTTCCAGAATAAAAATCCTTTCCTTTTTAGTCCATCTGATAATTCAACATAATTATTCACTGTGAAAAACACCAGTGAGGATTTCTAAACATTGTGTGGGGAAGTATGGTGAGCACATATTTACCTTTTGAAGGCTACAGGAATTACAGTATGTTGAATCACAGTGTGTTGCATTTGTGGGTTGTCTGTTATTTTAGTGTTCAACCATTAACTTTTTCTTTATTTATTTTGAATCAACCTAAGACTGTCACACCCCGACAATACAGATTTTACCTTCTTACCACGTTCCTAAGATCTCTCTCTTTTGGTGTCCCTGAAGAAAACCAACCATCACAATCTACAGATGAGTAGTTCTTGGAATTGCCTGAAGAGTGCAAGAACTGAATGATGCAGGAAGCAAAAAACCCCATAAATATTGCACAGCACCAGCATTTTTAAAGTGCTCCCTCATTCCTGATTGCAACATAAGAGCACACATTCGTAAGGCACATCACCCTGAAATTGATGGGAACCTTTCTGTGGACTACACAATTTGTGTACTAAGCCTCCAGGTTCTTGAAGTGAACCCTTGCTGCTACAAAGAGCTCTTAAAATTACATTTAAATTGGAAATAGAAATCTCCTCAGCCCTGACATTGGAGCAGAGTTATTATTTCCCATGCCTGTCTTCTCTCACTCAGGAAGCCGCTGCAACATGAAACCCTCTTCTGATTGTTCCTCCTCCAAATGCCTCTCTCAGCTGCCTGAGCCACACTACTTCCCTGTGAAAGGAGGAAAAATATGGGAATTTAGGCAAGCAGAACAGTCCTTGCGTTCAGAGTGAAAAAGCAAGGTCAAGAGGGGTCTAATTTTCCCAGCCACTGAAACGTGTTTACCTTCTTCCTTTGCCTTGGCACAGGCACAGGTGAAGTGCAATTCCCAGTTCAGTAAGCTGTTGCAGAATAACCAAGGGCTAAAGAGAGTCCTCATGTGTGCTTTAGGACTCATGAGAAGATACACTCCCAGCAGTTTAGTCTTGCAGAACCAGTAAGTAGTGAGAACAGACCTATAGACACATGTGTACAGCTCTGGACATGCAGTTTATTTTAAATCCAGAAACTTAAGAAGCTAAATCTGCTCATCCTAGTGGGATGACACAAAAGAGGGAACATGACTGCTGAATTATAAGTACAGCAGGGTGAGTGGGATAGTTGGGAGAGACAATTTTTTAATAAGGAACAGAACCAAGACAGGAAGAAATTGTTACATTCTCACTGTAGAGATTTTCTTTTTCCTCTGGAAATTAGGTGAAGATGCTTAAGTACTTGAAGGATGTTCTGGAGCAGCCTGCTGATCAGAAGTGTTCAAGAGAAAGGTCTGAATGAGTTGAGTTCATTTCCAAGAGAGATTAGGCGGTGTTATTGCATGCAGTCACTCACAAGTGCTCCAGACATGTCCCTCAGGGCATGCCCAGTAGTTTAGCTGCTCACCTTGAGAACTGAGCTTTTCCAGTCTGCACTGAGAAGGGGACTGAATAAATGAGAATCAGGATGTGTGGGTCAATTGTCACAATTGTCCATCTGCCTCAATTCACTGGCTGTGAATACAAGGCTATATAAAAGAATGGACAACTTATCTCCTAAGTTTTCAGTAAGATTTCCCCAGAAAGGCGACACGATTAGAGTTTCAGACTGACTCACAGTGCTATTACTTAAACAAGAACCTTGTTTTGGTTCTGTTTTAAAAGGAAAAGGAGTACTGGCATTAAGTCAGAAATATAAAATATTGAGAGATGCTTTATAAAGGCAGCAAGCCTGGACAAGATGGTTGCTTGGCTTTCTTTCAGGTTCTCAAGTTCAAGTTAGCAGTTTTCTTACACGAATTAAAATGTCAGAATGGTCCCTAACTTCAAGTCTTACAAGGAGAGCGATGATGTGAAAAACTCACGCTCTTGTCAAGCAGCTAGCAGGAGTCAGTTTGTGCT
This sequence comes from Dicrurus megarhynchus, assembly GCA_013399195.1. NCBI lineage: Eukaryota > Metazoa > Chordata > Aves > Passeriformes > Dicruridae > Dicrurus > Dicrurus megarhynchus. The sequence continues at coordinate 650,671 of VXAD01011231.1, read as the reverse complement.
CTCTTTCTTGGTGGAGTTTGTTTTCATCTACAAAAAAAAAACCCCAACAGTTACGTTTTAGTGACAAAAAACATAAGCAAGGAAGAGATGACTGTTGAATGTTTCACAATCAATGCCATACAGAGTTCTGTCCTTCTTCTGAGTTGCAGATCTTTCCTCTCTGTCTGAACTTTGTTGTGTGGCTTTTTGTACTGAAAATTACCTTGCTCTGCTGAACTCATCTCAGGTGTCTGGAATGTTTTCTTGGTCACATCCAGAGCAGTGCAGGTGATTTGGAACAAGAAGGGGTTGCTGTGATTTTTTTCCTTCATCAGATGACGTACCAGGACTCAAAAACAGAGCAGCTGTGTTGGCTACACTGCAGGCATCCCGTGATGTCTGCCAAAGGCTGCATTCCCTTGCAGACGTCTGTGGCTCACCAGGACTGACCAGGGGATGAGGAGATATGTGCCTGTGCACTTGAAACAGAGCTACTGTCAGGAACTGGACAATGTGAAAAGCTTGGTTCAGGCTCTGGTCACTTTTCTCACCACCATTCCTTTCCTAGTTTGGAGACAGTTTGGAGCATTTCCTTCTTTTGTTTATTTCACTTGGGAACAAATGGTTCATTTCCCTCTGTCCCAGCTGCTCTGAAAGGTTTTCTAGTTTCTCCAGAATGTGTTATGCAATACTGCAGAGCAAGTCCTTTTTTCTTTTCAACTCCATGCCTTTACCATGTATTGTAATCTGTCTGCTCTGATTAGGTTCATCCTATAGAATCACTGCCAAATTCTGTTTTATGCAGCAATGTTTAGTCTTCAGCCTGGAAGCTATGTACAGTCCTTTTAAGATGTTCATACATCAATATCAGTCCTGACTAATCCCAAGAAGCTTTGGATGGCAGGAAGAAGAAAAGCTTCAAGCTAGCTGTGCAAGTTGCAGGACAAACACTGGGATCTTTGCTCTGGCCGAAATTCCACAACCATTGACAGAAGTTGGGTTTGAGAACAGGCCTGCAGATCTGGTTTCTGATACAGTTGTGGAGGCCACTTCCTCACCAAGGACTGGGCTCTGCTTCTGTCAAAGAGCTTCACTGATGATTTTGGAAGGGATTTAGTGGGACCCTACATTTGCACGAATATCTTAATGAGGCTGAGGTAGATTTAACCCATCTAATGCTTCTTTGTAAGAAGACCAAAACCTTACAACGTTTTCTTCTGCTTTCCTTAGATAGAGGTGGATTCCAGATTAATGTGACTGGTGGCAATCAATAACTCAGTATTCCATTTAATTAATGTTTGTATTGCAGGGGTGTGCGGAACCCAGGCATGCTGGAGCAGCCCCGTGCACACATGCAGTTACAGAGATCCCTGAGCAGCCCTGCAAAAATTAAGAACATTGGGACCTTTACAAAACTGTGGGTTTTTGGGTTTTTTTTACATCCTTATCAAGGCTTGGTTAAAATTTCAGGGTGGTGGAGAAATGGCAAACATTTTTAATGTGAGAAGTGATCATGGTTTTGTGGGTGGACACAACTGTGAGGGCTCAGCTGGCCGTGACGCCTTGTGATAAGAAAGGATGGGTAATCCTGCAGCCGAGGGCAGCGGGAATTAAGAAGCCACCGTTAACATGGGAGCTGTGTTGGCTGAGGAGGCCACTTAGCAAATTCCTTACTTGAGCATTCAAGGGCACTCTCTCGCAACTTGATCCTCACTTTTCCAAGTGCAGGGAGGAGAAGAATGTTTCACTGTCCAGAAAGCACCCGGGCCTTAAGATAAATGAGGATTGAAACAAACGTTTCCATTCATATCAGGGGCCCCTCCTCGCTAGCGTCCTCACTGATCTGTAAAAACCTTCTTTGTAAGTGGTTTCTAAAGCATAATCTGTGCTTTTAATACCATTTGATTGAATAATTCCAATGCTAGGTTTGTTTTTTAAAGGTTTTGAGAAGTGTTACAAGTAGCAAAAGTTTTTAATAGAAACCTGAAGCCACTGACTGAGGAAAATTTCCTCACGACTCTTCCTGTTGTGGAGAAAACTGGACAAAAATCAAGTCCAAAACACTGAGGGTCATGTGAATAGCTACAGAGTGGAATTCAGGGGCTTCGTTTCAGTAATTGCAGTGAAATTGCTCCCAGCAGAGGCAAGGAGCAGAGGAGAAATTTTAAAGGTCCAAGCAAGAAATAACAGAGCTCTACCTGCCCTTCTAAATGCACTGAAGTAGTCCTGAGCACAGAGTCAGCTTACAGAGCAGGGTTTTCTTTTCAGAACAGACTTTTCTTTTCCTTTCACCACCCTAAAGCCCACACCAGACACTGAGCGAGCTTTACAGGGAACTGAATTTGTTTTGTCTAAAGCCCAGGAGAAAACCATCATCCCCAAGATGGCAAAAGTAGAAAAAAAAGTTAAAGTGTGTGAAGTGTGTTTGTGTGTAAGGATGGTTTNTTTTTTTTTTTTTTAAAGAGAGGTGAAATCAGTGTAGTGAAAAGTCACATTCACTGTTTGGTGAAGTTGCAGACCAAGGTTATGTTGCAGCTACAAAGAATTTGGAAAACAACATGTGGGCTTGAAAAATGAACCATTCCTTCACATATATAACTTAGTATATCATCCTTGATTATAATTATAGACAGATTTGGATTGAATCTATTATTGAATGCATTGTCCTTAGAGATAATCAGGGACATGACCACTAGTGACACTGTGATGGAAAGGACTAAACAGTGCAGTTCATCATCTCAGCCCTTGAAATGGCTGAGATATGCAAAAGTGCACATTTTATCCAAGAGGTATAAATAGTACAAAGAGAGGAAGGAAAAAAAAAAGGCAAGCAGAGGAATCAGGTGGCTTCACGGACTGCTGTGTTTGAGGAACAGTTTGACAGAGACAGAGCAAGATGATGATAACTTGAAAAAGTATAATTTGTCGTGATTACCTCTTTTTTTTCCCCCTTCCTCCCAAAGCAGTGCAGTTTGCAGTTTGCACCCATTGCAATTTCTACCTGGGTAAAAAGATGGCTTGGGTAAAAGACAGTTTACTTGGGAACATACTTGGGTAAAAGATAGCTTAGCAAAGTAAAGTATAATTTAATCCCTTCACTTACCTGGGCCTGCACAATGTACTTTAGATGTCTTGAAACCTCAGTTAATGAAGCCCCTTGCAAGAGTCCATTAAATGCCTTGTGGGTGGGATTCATTTCTTGAAGGACACCAAATAGCAGGGAGGGATGATTTCCGAGTGCAGTGTGATTCAGGTAATGCCATACTTCCTCATCCTGAGGCAAATGCCTCATGCGCACGTCTCTCCTGCACTTTCATTAGTCAGCCCTTTCCACCTCTGTAATTTCTCCACACACAGCCCCCATATATCCTGTAAGTAACGAGAACAGCTGATTATGTTGCCTTTGGCTACCAATGATTTCACTTTGCAGGCTTTTCTGTCCAAAGGTAATGGCACTGATGCAATTGCCACCACATAGGAAGATGCATCTGTGAAAGAGGCCAGAGAAAATAGGGAGTTTATAACACTGGGATCCTGGGCAGTCTAACTATCAGCTGGGAATACAGCAATTGCCTGTTACTCTGCATTACACTACAAAGGGGACAGAAAAAGATCCTCAAAGGGCAATGGGTGATTAAAACGAGCATTTTGTTTCCTCTTTATATTTAACTCTCTTCCTGTCCATTTGAGAGGGCAGCATGCATTATCTGGCTCCAGCAGAGTTACACGCTGGAGATGCCATGCCATATTTTTAAACCTTTGAACTATGCTATACTGTTTAAAATGTTTCAGGAACCATCATATGCTACTTAAAAGGTTGCAGCATGTGCAACGCATTGAAAACCCTCTGATCTGTAGAGTTACCTTTTCTGCATGTCATTCCAAGCTCCTTCCCTTTTACTTGCTCTCCGTACTTTGCTTGTTCTGCTTCTGTACCTCTTCCACTAGCATGATTAGTTTTGGCACCAGCAGCCATCCAAATGCATGATAGACTTTTAAAATAAATACCTGAAGTGTCCTATTTCCTCCTTCCTTCGTGCCTACACAAAGCAGTGAGCCTTCCATGCCTAGAAGGCTTCTTTGTACCGGCTCTGTGAACAGGCCCCCTGCAGGAAAAAAAAAAAGAAATTGGGAAAATTTCAGACCCTGTGTCCTGACATTCTGAGGCAACTTGTGTTTTGCATGAACACTGGGTCTTTCCTTGGAAGCTCGCTGTGAACGTCCTCAGTGAAGCTCTGTAGCACAGATGTGGGCTGCTGAAGCATCTCCAAAGGGCTGGCTCGGAGTTGGAGCAGTGCCTTCATCTAATTTAGAGCCGCCCGGAGGCTGTGAAACAGCTCTCTCTGTGCCTTTATCCTTCCCACGTATTTGCCTTGCACTCCAAGGCTCAGCTCCACAGAGGTATTTGAGCTCCTCGTTCCTTGGTATCAGTGGGAGCCTTGACAGGAAACAGATAGCAAACATCTGTACAAGATCCAGGCCTGAGATTTTGAACCATCTCGTTTACCATGTGTTGATGATGACAGGATTCAAAAGGGACTACTGTGAAGAAGTATTTTGGTGGCTCGAAATTGCTGAGATTTTGCTCTGCTCTGCGGGCTTAAAAATGGTACAAATGATCCTGCTTTACAGGGTGATTTACAATGGTCATCCCAGTCCTCTCTGCTGAGGTCTGCTGCCTGGCGGGACTGCCCTGGAGAAACGACTTTCCAAGCCTTGCAGTTGCACACTGAGCTCCCCCCAGGGCTGGGGTCCTAGATCCTTCCCCCTTGCCTGCAAGAATTTACCAAGGGTCTTCATTATTAGCAGCACATGGTCATCTTCTGCGTGGCGAGCCACTGATTTCGGGTAAAGTGTTTTGTTATTGTGTGCACGTTCACATAATTTATTTCTCTTTCACTTGTTGTCCATTTTCTCTATTCTTCTCCTTTGGTATCTGTTCAGTCCCCTTTTTTTCCTTTGTTCCTTCCTTGCTGAGGAAAAGAAAGCAATGGACCTTTTCCCTCACTTGCTTATGAATTCATTCTCATATCACCCAGTTAAACATCTCATTAAACAAGGCACTCTCAGGAAGGGGTTATTGACAGTAACCTCTCCATGTTAGACTTCTGATTCATGTTTGAAATTAGTTCCAGAACAACAGAGAGAAGCTTCTGGCCTTGAACTGTGATGTCCTTTGTGCTGAAAGCGAGTTTTTGTTTGCACAGTCCTTTTAACCTTGTGCTAGCTCATGGCCTGATTCCCCAGTCCTCCACAGCTGATGCAATCACTTGTGCTTAAGCAGCACTAGGAAGATGCTGGAGTAATGTCCCACGAGGCTTCCTTACACTTGTGAAAAGGCCAGGGACTAAGCCTGTTTTTTTTGTTTTGAACCCACCTATAGCCCCGTCTGTGCTTGTGAGCCCCACTTCTGTAACAGGCTTCGCCTTGAGCTCGTGCGTTCCCTTGTAAATACAATGACCTCCTTGTCTCTAGGAGCCCTAGCTCAAGAACTGAAATAAGCAGGAAAAAAAGGGCCTTCAGCTGCTGTTGGTGTGTCTTGTTCACACCCTGAGGGCTCCACCTGGGAGTAGGAGCCTCAGGCACCCTTCAAGCAGGTGAATATTTGCAGGGGTACCTTGGCAAGCACAAATGGAGCCCCTGACTAATGAAAGTGGTGTGTGCTTTTCTGCCTTTCCCTATTTTAGACAATCCTCACTGACTCAAGGAGCTTGAGGTTTTGGAGTTTCCAGTGAGGGATGAGGTGGCAGTTCCCTTCAGTTTGACTGCAAGAATTTACCACTCTTAAGGAGTTGCCTTTTTGAGTTTTCTCCATGGTTCAATCTTGTAGTAACAACCATAACCTGAACCTGATCATTACTCTTCCTCCGGAGAGAGATGTCACTAGTTGTTAAGACTGATTAGATTTATACAGGGCCACTGGAGTAAAATCCCAACAGCTTTTGGGCTGAGGTGGGGTGAAAGAGTTGAACACAAGATCTGTAGCCAAATGAGAAAAGCTATTTTTTAAGTTTCAGGTAGTATCCCTGCTTGATATGGCAACTTTCTCACCTGGGATGAGTCAAGATGTGTATTGCAAACCCACACTACTGCCTGCGCCCTAGCTTAGGATTCAGGTTTGTCTGTGCTCAGGAGAATATGTCCCAGTGTTCAAGTGAGATGCAAAACCATGTGGCCTCTCTGACCAGCACTTCCCCAAGTTTCATTTGGAGAAGTCTGGAACACCTCTGTCAGCCGCCCAAATCTGGGGTTAACCTGATGTATTCTTCTGTTATTTGTATGAGAGCTGGTCGAAATGCTAATTGAGATCACTATTCTACTAAAACTAATGTAGCAGGTGCTGTACAAACACAGTAATAAATGCTCTGTCTTGAAGAACTTATGATCTGAAAGTGCAGGGAAGAGACTGGGTGGGAAAGAGGAAAAAAAAGCAAAATGGCTTGGAAGCTGTCAATGGAAAGAGCTGCAGAGTTAAGTGTTGCCATACAAATTTATTTCAGTGGGATGGAAACTCTGCTGTGTCTGGTTATGTATGATCTATCCAGACGAGGGACGTTTCATCCACACATCTCCTGTAGCCCAGCCTTTGACAACATCACTCTTTCAGCAGGTACTGGAGGAATGCAGCTCATGCTAAACGTGCAAATAAAGGGAGGAAGGAGAAATTACCTTCTGCTGTGGAATGCCGTCTGGCATGCTGACTCCAGTGCACGCACACACACACACACACACGCACATTCATTTATGGACACACAAAGAGACCCAGAAGGAGGTGAGAAGGGAAAGTTTTTCAGCCTCACACTAAGCCTCACAAAGGGAGCGACTGAATTCTCCGAGCGAGCGGCAAAGATTTGGAGGAAAATCCAACTGCAGCTTGTGTTTCATATTTGCGTTGGATGCTCAGGTTTCCAAATTAAATCTGCAAGTTAGACGGGAGTCCATGTTGTCTGCTGATCATCTGTTTAGGGGGAGAAGGAGAACAGAAATGACAGAAGAAAAATACTTGCAAACAACAACAGTAATTAAAATCAAGCATTTGAGCACTGCCACCCCTCCCCCCAGCCAGATTTGTCTGGGGAGAAGATAAATAACTTCAACTGCAGGCTCCATGCTTGCTCAAGATCTGAAATATTTAAACCAGGTCCCAAAAGCCCATACACATTTTTAATCAAAACCTGCTCTTTCTGGTTCCTTTTTCTGCATAAATACCCTGACTTGATAGAACACCAAAACCTCATTAAGTTGCCATCAGTACAATACAAAAGTTGAAAGTGATCAATGCCATTTAAGCTGCTGCAACTGTACATGTACTGTGTTAGACATTTCTCAGGTTCAAGGTTACACATGGCATCATAAGGAGTTCACCTCCTCCCCCACTTCTAGTGCTAAACAGGGTTGGATTCTTGCCAGAACAAAAGAATCTGCAGTCAGTTCCTTCAAGATTGAAAAATAAAGTTGGGTTTTTTTTTTTTTTTTTTTTCCCCTGCAGGGGGAAAAAAAAAAACCAGCAAAAACCCAAACCCAACAAAAACCACACATACAAAAAAACCCTGAAGAAAAGCAGACAGCTGCTAACTAGTTGTCTAGCTGTCTATTTGTGGACATTTTCTTTCATCTTGTCATACCTTTTGTGCTGTTTGAAATGTTTGGAGCTTAGGCTTGAAGAACACTCAGTGGATTCCAGACTTGTGTTAAAAGAAAGGAAAAGAAAGGCAGAAGAGTTCTGACAACAGATGTGTGTGTTTGTGTGTTGGGGCCACATCATTCCAAGCATCAGCTAGAGCATTGATTTTATTTTCATCTGACTGAAGGAAATTTTTCAGACAAGAAAATACACAATAACAATGCAATTTGTAGGAAAGCACATACATCTAGACTGCAAGTAAGAGGGATATGTTGTGAGACCTCTGCAGAGCAAGCAGAGACCATTTGGTCAGTCATATCTGCTGCTTTTGCTGTTTTGCGGTTTCCATAGAATGGGTAAAGTCATCTATTTCTAGACAGTTTTCCTCTGCTTTGGCATCTTAGTTGTTGGAAGGAAGCAAGGCAGAAGTCTAACTAATGCCAGCGATCTTCAATGAGCTTTAGATCAGACTGTGGTGTATTTAACTCTGCTGATTTATGTTGCCTTCTGCTAAGCAGACAGTGAGTGCAGAAGGGGACTGGCTCTTACTCTGGCTTCCAGATAGTCCTCTGGGACTTCTAATTTCCCCAAACTCACCCCTTCCTCCAGCATAACATAGAAAGCAAAACCAGCTGACAAGTGAGCAGAAGCAAAGAGGAAGAGAGGAAACCACTGAAACGCTTCTCCTGTGGCGAGGAGCCCTTCCCATCCCATCCCTTTCCAACTGCCCTTCCTGGCACCCTGAAGATGAAGAGCTGTCTTCACACCGCCTCTCTCCTCAGGAGGAGCAGGGCTTTGTGGCTGTCAGCAAGTCTGAGGCAGAAGTCTCCCAGAAGGGAGCACCAGAGAATCCCTAACCCATTCCCATCAGTGTCTGTGAGATTAGCGTTAGGCAGGGAATGGCATCCCCTCCCCTCTCCGTGCCAAGAGGCAGCTGAAGCAGAAAATTCCAGGTGCTTTGTGGCTGCCTGCACATCCTGTGACCCATCTGCCCATATTTCTTAACCAGGGGAGACAGGCTGGGGAGGCATCCCCATTGCCATTAACTGTGACCTTGCTGCTTCTCTGGTAATGACGGTGGTGTTTGGAGGCAGGGTAACCCTGGTGCTTCATCACTCCTTGGAGCAGGAGTGTCCAAGAGGAAGATCTCATGGGATCAGTGTTTTACCCTCCTCCACCAGCAGCCTTTTGAGCTTCTTCTTGCATTCACCAAAACACCAAAGCTGTGACAGGACAGGAAGATGAATTATGCTGGTTTCCAGCACCCAAGAAGCCTGTCTGCTTGGATCTCAGGTAATTCTTCTTCGTCGTGCAACAGAGATGGCTTCTGCCAAAAAAAATGATACCTTCATTTAAAATAGCTTCTGCCACAGACTTCTCTCTCTTCAAGCAGAAGAAAGTGCTCAAAACTCACAAACTTCCTGAAGCAATCCCATGAGATCTCCAGTGCTCTTCAGCTTTGGCTCTGGAGCCACCGTGCCTGCCATGGCCACAGAGTGATGGCCAGAGACCACCCTGTCTGTGCTGTGCCCCAATCACCTGTACCAGAGGATGTCCATGAGCTTCTGAGACTAAAGTGACATGAGAGAACTCACAGCTTGAAACCTTAGGTGAGAGACAAGAGCTTTAAACCACGGGTTGGTTTTTCCTCCTGACAACAGATGTCTTTTCAGGAACTCCTTGGTAAGACCGTGAATGATCAAGAGGTTGAAGGGAGATGGGATATTTACATATAAAAAGGAACTCTACTTTTGGGATCAATTAGACTATTCAGGGTTCACACTATACCCCCTTTTTTCCCAGACTTTGTAGAGCCCTTGCTAGGATTAAGCCTCCATCGAGTAGATTATCTTTACATAGAGGCTGGATCTAGTGTTACAGGCTCTTTATTATCTCTTCTTTGAGACTGTGCAGGCTATCCCCTTGAAGTTCTTAACCCTTAAAGCACTTTATCTAGTATTTATTGTTTCTTCTCCACAGGCATCTGAGATGGCAGCATGGGTATACAGACCCCACCTGTCCTCGGTTCTCTACAAGAGCATCACCTCTCCTCCCCCCACTTTTTCTGTACACAGGGGGCTCACACCAGCATCAGACCCTGTTCCCTAATCCTTTTCATCCCCAAGAAGGGTGCACCATCCTGGCTTGACTCGGGTGGGCTGCAGAGGTCCTGTCAAATGCAAACATATTCCAGCTGCTGGGAATTTGATGCATTTGTTTTGAGGGATGTAAGAAAGGCTGTCAGTGGATCAGGTGGTGAAAAGGTCAGGACTGACCATCTGAGGAAAGTGGAGATAAGAGGAACGTGGGGTAGAGGGTTACAAAGTAGTGACTGGCTTAAAGTTTTCTGCAGCAGTGCTGCATCTATTGAGCGTTACAGGGTGTTTGAAAGAGTGTTTGGAAGTTCCTGGGTGCGAGCTTGCATTTCCTCCTAAAATGATGAATTCTGGAGAAAGCAAGAGGCCACATGGAATCCTGGGTCTGGTTTCTCTGTGCATGGGCTCCAAGGGGCAGCTGGCACAGTGTGCTGCACCACTGAGGCATCCCTCAGTAGCCAGAGTGGCTGATTCCAGCCCTGTCATTCCTCTTGTGCTGCCTTCCCTCTCCTGATGCGACCATTGCTGCTATTAGGACCCACATGTGAGAAGAAGACGGGATTTACTGAGTGGCAGTACCTAGACTTTGGTGACATTTCCTTCTCACTGTTCCTGTAATGGAGCAGAGAAATATTTCTCCCTGCCAGGCTCCTGCTCAACAAAATGTCAGACTTTTCTGAGTTGCTTTATTTGTAATTTTTTAGTAGCTTTTGGCGGTGGACATTGGAATCTGCTCCAGTGCTATCATATTGACTTCCATCTATTTCAGCAGAAGAAAGTGACTGAAAATAACATCTTGGAGTGATCTCCAAATTGTCTTGCACCCTCAGCTTGCAAATGTCCCAGGCAGCATTACCCTGATTTATCACCAGACGAGATCCCCAGCTGGTGTTAGCTAATGCATGCTTCCTATCCCAGTCTATTTGTGCCACTCTCTTGCCATGTCTTTGCTCCCTAACTGGGCATGACAGAGCTGAAATAAACAGAGCTGCATTGATTTTAATGGTTCACCCTCATCTGAGGAGGATGGGGTGGCCTTCTTAGCTGTCAGCTCCTCGGATGTCTGCTGGCCAGCAAATAAAGCATATACTCTCTTTCTCCCTGCACTAGATATGCTTCTCCTGCAGTCAAGCCACCCCAGTCTGAACAGGAATAATCACAGCTCCTCCTGCACTGACAATGGCCACTTATGTGAAAAATGCAGAACTGAACAGGCTACGGCTAAATGTGCTGGAAATATGAAGAGGAGAATGATCTTTGGCTGTGCATCAAAGAGCATTAAGGCATTCTGAAGCAGATTCCTCTTGCTCTCTGGGTTTAATTCAGAAGGGATTTTCTAGCCACAGAATCAAGCTCTTCACTGCATGATTTCTTTCCCGCAGGAGCTCTGAAATCGTGGGTTCTGTGCAGGACACAAAAAAGCCATAGAGGGGTCCAGGGGTGTGTAGGAGTTTCTGTGGAGATGACAGCAGACCTTCCTGCTGTTCCAAATGTGCAAATGCTGTTGGACCTGAGAGGCATCATTCCTAGTGAATTCCAACAGGGGAGACTTGATCTCCATTTCTAGATATTCACATCGCCTGTTCTTAGTCAGCTCATACTTTTCTAAATATTTTTCCTCTTGATCTCTTAAAATAGTTTCCCAGGCTGTCTCTACTGCTGACGTTAACATGCTCCAGTCTGTGTTCCTTTTTTATTATGTCTCTTTGTCTCCTTTTTTTTTTTTTTAAACAAAAACCACATAACTGCCTTATATAATTCACTTTTGAGTTCATAAGCCATTTCTCCTAAACACAGCCTTCGTGTGGAAACATGCAAGGATGCTTCTTTGGCTTTCAATTTTTTTTTCCTTTTTTGTTTGCTTGGTTGGTTTTTCTGTTTGTTTGTTTGGTTTGGGGTTTTTTTTTTTTTTTTGGGTTTTTTTTTTTTTTTTTTTTTTTTTTTTTTGTTTTTTTTTTTGTTTA
>VXAD01011231.1:612011-638956 GCA_013399195.1 Dicrurus megarhynchus | reverse complement strand
TTTTGTTTGTTTGTTTGTTTGTTTGTTTCATTGTTTTTAAATTCTGGATGTATTATATCACCTAAACCTGTGGCTTTAATTCACTGATAACAATTTGGTATTCCTTCTACCTACTTCCTTGATACCTTGCCTCACTTTTCAAAAATTACAAGTTCAGATGAAATGCAGCATGGCATCCTTGGTATGAGCTAGAGAAACCATACTTACTCTCAAAATAATCAGCATTTACGAATAATTACACAATCAATTTTGCATTGTTTTGTTGTAAAACACTCATCCTGTAGTAGCAGAATGATCAAAGTATTTAATGTGGTTTTTCCCATCTTATGCATACTTATTTGTAGTTCATATTTCATTTGCCTGCTAAGACCTGCAATTGCTGGTTTTGATGTTACAAGTTGTTGGATATTTCTTGCTTTCAAGTCTCAGTGTTTGCCCCACATCATTGAGTGCTTATTATATCTAACGCTTCCTTTTCTAGATCTGTTTACACCTATAAATATGCCTAGCTTATAATTTGATATTGTCCCCCATTCCTTTGCCAAAGCTTGTCTGGCTTTCATCTTGCATTTTAAGCTAGTAAATATGAGTGTTCATGAAAGATGAGGAACATAACAAACTTGTCTCTAGTTGTGCAGTCAAGTGTAAGTGTGGCTGCCTTTAAACAGAATGTGTCAATTCTGTGATCTCTGCGATTTCCTTTAATAGGCTGGTTGTAAGTTGTCTCCTGTTACACTGCAATACACATTAGGTGTATTCTTAGTAATAAGACCACTCTTCATGAATATACACGAGTAGTTATTTAGCACAGGTGGGAAATGACAGCTCTGGCTGGATCCTAGGCAGGATTAAATTGATAGACCTTCCCTGGACAAGCTGCAGTGGGAAGCATGATCCCACATGTACTAATGACACAATGGTTGTTGTCATCCCCTAGCACTGACCTGGATAAAACTCCTCATGGGTATAAAGCAGTGTGTGCATTTGAGGCAATGCCTTTTCTTGCGTTCTGATTTGTCCCCTATTTGTCCTACAGTGTTCCTTCGTGGCTTTTTGGATCTTGACACTCCCCTCTGGTTCAGTTTTGTTGAGTGATCTCTCACTGAGTGTCTCCAAATGGGGCCCTCTGTTTAATTCACCCTTGGCTGCCAGTGCTGTCACACCCTCTGTGGAAGTCGCAGTGCTGGTCATACCCTCCATGTGACACTTTTGGGGGGTGGTGGCAGAGCTCAGCTCGCTGGCAGCCTCACAAGCACTGAGCCACACCTTCCTGCAGGTGCAGAGCCAGTGCTTCTATCCCTTCATCCCACCTGAATTCATGCCCATTGGATCTTGCTTTTAGAGCTGGGCTGAAGGTGTGACATTGCTGCTGTTTTCACCTGTTTGACTTCTCATTTTGAGCATGCAAGTGAACACATAGAGGATGGGATTAATGTTGGTTACTCACACACATGGGGCCTAACTTTTGTTCGTGGAAATGAATGAATGGGCTTCTGGTGGCTTTCACAGGGGTTAGGTCAGGCTGGAGGGTACGTGGAACACCAACCCTGGAAACCATCTTTGAAGTGTTTACTAAAGCACTGAAATGTTGTCATCTTGTGGAAAGCTGTTTTTTTTTCTTTTTTTCATTTTGCCTTATAATCATCTCTTCTGGGCTAGTAAATGGGAAAAATAGCAGCATGCAGTCACAGCAGGTATTCTCTGAAACGCAAACACACACGCACACATATCAGAGTGTGTTTGTGAATGTGGCTGTTGGTGTTTTGTTGACAGAGCCTGCTCACTCTATGCCTTACGTTAGTCATATTCTGTCATGTGTCTGAGCTGAAATTCCTCACTCAATGATGTAGGCTGAGAAAGCATCACCTGGAAATGCCAGGTCCTTCCAGTGGGACTAAGACAGAAGGTGAATGTGCATCGCATTATCACAACATGCCGAGGAGAAAATGGGTGAACAGGTGTGGAGTGAGCAGAGGGGGGATACAGCAGGTTGGACCTGCATGAAACAAGGAGAAAGCTGTTCTTTATCAAGAGGATGCTTTAGAGTCCCTTTGTCTTGCTCCTACCTGAGGATGAAGGTTATAAAACTCATCTGAACCAGCTCCCTCTGACCATGAAGCGATTTCTCTCTCTTCTCTCCTGCCAGGAGGAGCCAGAAGGACCCTTGGGTGAGGTTTGGCTCCACTGTGGCTTTCCAGGAGAGGCCACCAGCAGTGATGATGGGTTATAGAGGCAATGGCTGGATGACCTTCCTTCCTCCTTGCTCTCTTCCATTTTGCAAGTTTTTAATATTAGAGTCTGGAAAAATGCTCTGATGATAAATAAAAGGGAGGGATGACAATATTTAAATTATTTCAGGACAAACATTCTAACCCTCTGTCATCAACATAACTGTTTGAAAGCAGGTTTTCATCTGCTCCTCTGTGATGAAATTAAAAAGGGATCTGTTAAGTGTGTGTCTGGAGAGAGGAAATCCCCCCTTAAACTTCAGTGGATAAGTGTCAGATGCAAAGCCCACTGGCAAGAGTGGGAAATCTCCTGGTGAGCTTGGTGGGCCTTCAGTTCAAGGTCTAAATCTCTGATTCTCTGAATAATGCCTGTGATTATTTGTGTAGCTCTCTTCTCTGATCATAATCTCTGCCTCTTGCTGTTGAGTCAGGAGGAGCCATGCGGCAATTTGAAGGACTTACCTGGCAAGAGAGAGTAGCCTAGCTGTAAATCTGTGTCTTGCTGTCTGCAGTGCTCAAATCAGTCTCAAGTGACCACATGGAGTAAATGTACAAACTGTCTCATCAGACCTCAATTTTCTGTCCAGTGTTTACTACAGACCTTTAAACAATTTTTGTTCTTTCCCATAAGCCTCTTGTTTTGCTGCAATGTGGAAGGAATAGGACTGGAGGCCTTTCTGCCTCTCGTCTGCAATTATTTGTGATATCTTGAGTCTTAATTTGCAGCAATGGAAAGCAGACAAAGAGCCAACCCTGCTCCATCTGATGAGAGCTTTGACCTGTTTTTCTTGGGTGTAAACAGCTGTAGCACACTCAAAGCAAAGGGCAGTCTGACCCCATTGTGAATTATTCCTAAATTCACCATTGGATGCTCTTTTGGAAAAATCCATTTTGCACTGTTTGCATCTAGTTTTGAATGCTTACATCATACTGTATGTAATTTGAAAACTATTTTCAATGGTCATGAATTTTTCCCTGGAGTGTCTTCCCAGGTAATCAAATGTTAGTGTTTTTTGCATTTCAGAGATGCTAGCTGTTATTTTATTAAGTGCTTTGCATTCCTAACATGATGCTCATCTTCACTGATTCAGTGCTTAGAATCATAGAATACAATGATAGAGCAATTTAATCTGGAATTCAGTAATTTAAGGTCATCGAGCCCAACCATTAGCCCAGCACTGCCAAGCCCACCACTAAACCTTGTCCCTTCGTGCCACATCTATATGTCTTTTAAATATCTCAAGGGACAGTGATTCAAACACTTCCCTGGGCAGCATGTTCCAGTGCTTGACAATCCTTTCAGTGAATAAATTTTTCCTGGTATTCAAACTAAACCTCCCCTGGTACAACTTGAGGTGGTTTCTTCTCACCCTCTCACTTATTACTTGGAAGCAGAGCCTGACCACCCCTCCAGCTGCCCCCTCCTGTCAGGGAGTTGTGCAGAGGCACAGGGTCCCCCCTGAGCCTCCTTTTCTCCAGGCTGAGCCCCTTTCCCAGCTCCCTCAGCCGCTCCTGGGGCTCCAGACCCTTCCCCAGCTCCGTTCCCTTCTCTGGACTTGTTGGTCTTCCATGTTGTGAGGGGCCCAGAAGTGGACACAGCACTTGAGGTGTGGCCTTAGCAGTGCCCAGCACAGGGACGGTCACTGCCCTGGTCCTGCTGCCACACCACAGCTGGGACAGCCCTCCTTGGCCACCTGGACACCCCTGGGCTCGTGTCCAGCTGCTGTCACCAGCATCCCCAGGGCCTTTCCCAGCTTTCCAGCCACTTTTCCCCCAGCCTGGAGCTGCAGGGGGTTGTTGTGACCCAAGGGCAGGACCCAGCACTTCCCCTGGTTGTACCTCACCCCACTGGCCTCATCCCACGGACCCAGCCTGTCCAGCCCCCTCTGCAGAGCCCTCCTGCCCCCAGCAGATCCACACTCCCACCCAGCTCGGTGCTGTCAGACACTGACTGAGGGGGCCCTCCATCCCCTCCTCCAGGCCTTTGATGAAGGTGTTAACCAGGCCTGGCCCAGTACCGATCCCATGGGAACCCCACTGGTGCCCAGCCCCAGCTGGATGTCCCTCCGTTCCCCACCACTGCCCGGCCCTGCCATCAGCCAGTTCTTCCCCCAGAGAGCAGGGCCCTGTCCATGAGCAGCCAGGTTCTCCAGGAGAGGCTGTGGGAGAAGGTGCCAAAGGCTTTGTAAAGTGCAGGCAGACACATCCCCAGCCTTTCCCTCACCCCTGAGCAGTCACAGGAGGAGATCAGGGCAGTCAGGCAGGACCTGCCTCTATTAAACCCAGGCCGGCTGGGCCTGATCCCCTGGTTGTCCTGTACCTGTTGCTGATGGCACTCCAGGTGATCTGCTCCACGGCCTCCCTGGCACTGAGGGCAGGTGACAGGCCTGTAACTCCCTGGATCCTGCTTCTGACCAAACCTGGATCCTCCTTCTGACCATTCCTGTACATGTGTGTCACATTTGCCAACCTCCAGTTAACTGGGACCTCCCCGGTGTGCCTGGACTGCTGGTGAATGATTGGAAGTGGCTCAGCGAGCTCTCTGCCAGCTCCCTCAGCACCCCTGGGTGGATCCCATCTGGCCCAGTGGACCTGTGTGTGTCTCAGTGGTGTAGAAGATCATTAACCATTTCCCCTTGGAACCATTAACCATTTCCCCTTCTGCTCCCATCCCTGTCTTGCAGCTCAGGGGACTGGGTACCCTGAGAACAGCCAATTTTACTGTTAAAGATTGATGCAAAAAAAGGCATAAAATGCCTCAGCCTTTTCCTCATCCTTTGTCACTGTGTTTCCCCCTGCATCCAATAAAGGATGGAGATTCTCCTTAGCTCTCCTTTTGTTGCTGATGAATTTATAGAAACAGTTACATTGTCAGCAGCCAGATTAAGTTCTAGTTGGGCTTTGGACCTTCTAATTTTCTTTCTGCAAAACTTCACAACATGCTGGTTGTCCTCCTCAGTGACCTGATCCTTCATCCAAGGTCATAAGCTCTCCTTTTTATCCCTGAGTTCCAGACACAGGTCTCTGTTCAGCCAGGCCAGTCTTCCCCACTGTCTCATCTTGTGGCAAATGGAGTCAATCTGCTCCTGCACCTTTAGGATTTTCTCTTTGGAGAACATCCAGGAGGTTCCTGTCCTTCAGGATGCCCTCCAAGAGACTTTCTCAGCCAGTCCCCTAACCAGGCCAAAGTCTGCCCTCTGGAAGTCCAAGGTGCCAGTTCTGCTGCACCCCTCCTTACTTCTCTGGGAATCAAAAATGATCTTTCTGTGATCACCAAGCCCAAGATGGCCCCCAGCTGTCCNCAAGGTCATAAGCTCTCCTTTTTATCCCTGAGTTCCAGACACAGGTCTCTGTTCAGCCAGGCCAGTCTTCCCCACTGTCTCATCTTGTGGCAAATGGAGTCAATCTGCTCCTGCACCTTTAGGATTTTCTCTTTGGAGAACATCCAGGAGGTTCCTGTCCTTCAGGATGCCCTCCAAGAGACTTTCTCAGCCAGTCCCCTAACCAGGCCAAAGTCTGCCCTCTGGAAGTCCAAGGTGCCAGTTCTGCTGCACCCCTCCTTACTTCTCTGGGAATCAAAAATGATCTTTCTGTGATCACCAAGCCCAAGATGGCCCCCAGCTGTCCCATCACCCACCAGCCCTTCTCTGTTCCTGAACAATAGATCCAACAGTGACCACCTTCTCTCCTTGCCTTGCTCACCAGCTGTGTCAGGAACTACTCTGCCACACACTCCAGGAGCCTCCTAGCCTGTTTCCTCTCTGCTGTGTTGTATTTCCAGCAGTCACCTGGTCAGTTGATGTTCCCCACAAGAACAAGAGACTGTGGGACTTCTCCCAGCTGCCTCTTCCTCCTGGCTGGGTGGTCTACAGAAGTCTGTCACCCTGACATCTGCCTTGCTGGTCTTCCCCCTGGCTTCTGTGCATGAACCATCAACCCTTTTGTCAGCATCATCAAACTCTGCACAATCAAAACACTCCCTGACACACAGGCCTTGCATCCCACAGAGAGACCAGTGGCTGAGAACTGGGAAGTGTTTGGTTAAAACAGTAACTGAGGGGTGCTGTAATTTTTCTTCTTACCTTGAGCCACATAAGTTCCTGTCTCTCCTGCTTGGAAGGTTGCATTGACTGTGATAACAGGAAGGTTTTATAAAACCATTGCAATTTGAGGACCAATTACTGCATGCTGTTTGAAAGTTTTCACCTGAGTCTCTTTGGTCTGAATCCAACACCCAGTGAATCTAGTAGAGTCTTTGCCTGGTCAGTAAAGACATTTGATCAGGTTAACCACAAAATCAGTGTTTCAGAGACGAAAAGTAACTTTTCCCAGTATATCCAGAGTGGAGTATGACTGTGTGTGCTTATAATAATCCCAAGACTTTTAAGGTTTCGTGCATTGTACCTCTTTCTGTAAGGCCATTAAAAAATCAGAAAAATAGTATCAGACCCTCAATCAGGATGCCTGAAGTCACCTGCTGTTCCCCTGAGGAAACAGAACTGGGAGTGAGTGTGTTGGAGGACAAACTCATTTCCTGTGGCCCCCCTTTGAAGGAAGTCCAATAATTTCAGGGTCATCAGAACTCACTTTTAAAAACTTCTGTGGTCTTTGAATACCTGTAAATCTAAAAGTACTGGGCTCTCCCTCCTTGCTCAAACAGCTGGCAACCACAGACCTCCCTCTCCTCCCCCAACAGTTTCTGTCATGACACTAAGGAAGGAATAACAACAACTAAAAAGGATGATGGCAATTTGTTTCTTATCAGAGGAAGTCTACTTCATGACTGACTCACAGGAATAATTATCTGTCAAATTGTCTCTGTGTGTAGGGAGAGTGTGAGCTTCCTTTCCCCAGCCTGAATTCATTATGGTTCTTACCAAACTGGACATTCCTTCAAGAGGATTTCTTTGCTATTTCAGTGGGTTCTCGGTGTTCAGGAACTGGTTCTTGGAGAGAGCTTTAACATCCCAGTACCCTGCAACGCATAGTGTCTTACCAAAACCTCCAGGAACAGTGTGTCCATACTAGATTA
This sequence comes from Dicrurus megarhynchus, assembly GCA_013399195.1. NCBI lineage: Eukaryota > Metazoa > Chordata > Aves > Passeriformes > Dicruridae > Dicrurus > Dicrurus megarhynchus. The sequence continues at coordinate 631,696 of VXAD01011231.1, read as the reverse complement.
GACCACTGGTTATTTTCCTAATGATTTTGATGGAGTCCAACTGCAAATAAATAAATTGAGGGCAAAATCTCCAAAATGCAGCTAGGCAGTTTGATCAAACTGTGACACAAAAGAGAACATTTTCTTTCTAATCCATGTGAGCTGTCCATATACCCAGTAAATAATGAGGTATGTGTCTACCAGGTTTCTAAAGCTATTTTGGGAACTGGTTGAATAAACAGGAAGGAAAAAAAAATGCTGAGGTTTTTTTTCCCCTTCTCCCATCCTTGAAAAGAGTATTTGGCAAAATTTTCCTCAGAATGTGAAGTTTTAAACAAAATCCACTCTACTCTTTGTTGTGAATGTAGCCAGGAGCACTGATTATAGACATCAAGTCATTAATATTGCAGAAAACCCACAAAGGATGTACAGAGAGCCTTCACAAGAGGTGTCCACATTCATTAAAAACATTACCTTTCTTTCTCTTTAACATTTTGTCTTGAAGATTTGTCTCCATCCTACATCAAACAACTGGGTAAAAAACAGGACCTTAACATTATCCAGCTCACTTCCACCTTTTTATCTGATTCTTCTTTAAAGAGCTCTTGGATGGGTGATCTGTTGTTTGTCATTCATCACTTGTAGCTTGCTTTTTTATTTTCTTCTAAGATAAGTCATCAAAGAGGAGTGGGGGTTAAAATGCAATTTGGAATAGCATCACAGATTGCAAGGCCAATGTTGCCTGACTTCCCACATGATTCAGGCAAGTGCTCCAAGCCTGCATTTCTCATTGCCCTGTGGTAGTAAATTACAGTAGCTGGTGATAGCAATCAGAGGTGAGGAGAATAGTCCTTCTTTCCACTGCTTTGCAGGGTGGAATCCAGAAACGTCTCTCTTCGCCAAAGAAGAGCTCTCTACCAGGCTCTGTGTGTGTGTGTAAGTAAATAAAAGGAGATTTACCTTCTGAAGGTCATGTGAAATCATTCAAACTGGACATCATTCCAAGGCGTTGCGCGAAAAGATTTTACAGTCACTGTGCCTTACGCCAGGGCAGGAATGTGACTGACCAATCAGCCCTAGCACGACAGGAGCCCCAGAGCCCTGAACACTGCTATGAGTAGCCAAACACTTGCCTCTTTATTCATCAACCAGGAAGTTGTGCAAAGCGTGTTGAACAGGCTTTCTCATACCAGACCTGGCTAGGATGGACTCGTTCCAGGGAGTCAGTGGTGACAGATGAAACCACCTTCAAGAGAAAACAACGTTTTACGTTAAAATACATCATATTTTAAAGGTGTCTGAAGCCAATCCTCAGGTGCTAATCTGATCTCTACAGTGTAGAACTGACATGAATGGGTGTTGTTTGCTCACATGGTGAAGAAATCACATAAGAAGTGTTCCCTTCTTTCCTCCAAGGATTAATTCTTCTAGGTGCAAACATGGAGGGCTTTACACTTAAACCAAATGTGAATTTGGAGGTCTGTCTTTACAAATCAGTCACTTTACTCAGGAATTTCCTTAAAGGTGCAGTGGGACTGGGAGGCACGAACTGAACCTTATGTTGGCAGCGCACAAAAATTTATTGTAGCCACTAGCTTTGCTTCAAAGGAAGGGAAACTGTTTAGGACAGAGAGGCAAGAAAGAAAACCTGCCTCCAGGAGAAATTCGGGGGAGGTCGTTAGCACGGCAGGATGTAGCTGCCTGAGCTGGTGTCGGAGCAGGACACAGGTGGTGGTGTTGGTACACATGTGGAAAATGCAACGGTTTACAAAGGTGCATATCTATATCTATATCTATATCTATATCATCATCATCATCATCATCATCATCATCATCATCATCATCATCATCATCTATATAATGTATATTTATATCTAAATCTATATCTATACCTATATCTATATCTAATCTATATCTATATGTATATCTTATCTATATATCTTATCTATATCTATATGTATATCTTATCTATATCTGTCTATATCTCTATTGTATCTATATCTCTATCATATTTATATCTCCGTGCTTCTGTGTGTGTACTTACCACCTGAGTGTGAACGATCTACGAAGAAGCAGAAGGGGGGGGGCTGAGATGAAGGGAAAAACATCAAAAATTGGTCTAATTATTTTCCAATTTTATTTCCCTTTTCTAGCTGCGGTTCGTGGAAGGAGTGTTTGCAAGCCAGCTTGTAAACATGCCAGTTTAAAGTGTATGCAAACACAGCATGCCCTTTGCACGTCCGCGAACAGCTGAGTGCACAGGTGAAAGCTTGTGTTTTGCAGATGTATCTCAGTGCTTTCTGCTCTTCTTTGTTTCAAATCCTGTCCCACCGTGGCTCAGAGAACATTTTGAGAAGCACCCTGGGAAAGCAGCACTGTCTTTTCCTTCTGCTGGAGGGAGGAAAGGTTGTTATTATTTAACATGCACGAAGTGATGGGTAGGTCAGATCTTCTCCCAGTGTTTCCCCAGCAGCCAAGTCGCAGCAGTGAGGACCTGACCAGAAGTAGCCTGGTGGTGTAAAAGCCAGTAAAGCAGAGCTGGGTTACATCAGCTGGGGATCTGACCACCGTCTAGACCCTTAAAAATAACCCAAACAAACAACGGAGAGTCTGCTTGAGCCCTGGTGTGCTTTTTCAGATGGTTCATAAATTTCTTTGACTGGATGCCCAACATGGACCACCTGCTATGTTGATAGAACAAAGAAATGCGCTTGAAGAGTGCTAAAAAACCTGAAGGAAGAGAGGGAGAAAAGCCCAGCATCTGACTGACATCCCTGGTAAGGGGAAACCTCGCTGCATAAACATAGGAAGCAGACATTTTTTCTAACTTCTCATTTTCATAAAGGTTATGTCACCAGCTGGCCTGCCAAGCTTTCTTTCCCCCTGACAAAAGAAAGACATGCCCCTTGTCAGTACCAGAGGAGCTGGAGGTAGAAGTGAGTTTGTTTCTCCAGCCAGACACTCAATCATTCGGGACATATTTTATTATTTGAATTCGAAGTCTGGAATAAGCTCAGAGTTTTTGTATTACTCATGTGAGTTATTATTAGTGCTCCTGTTACTTATGTGAGTTTCTATGTGAAATGCATGCTCCTAATCTTTAGTTCTCTCTTACTGAGACCGTCATTCCCTCAGAGGGGGATAGCAACCAAGACCTTCCCTCTGGTCCATACTGCCTGCTGCTCATGGGCAAGTTTCCAGACCATGACTAAGTAACACGCTGAGAAATATACCTTGAAGTGCATCTTGGAGAAAATCACACATATAGAAATAATTTCACTAGATTTTGGTTGTTCTCCCCAAATAAAATACAGCTGTTAAGCAAACTACAAAATCTGCCAGCCCAGAGGCCTCAGCACAACAGCTGAATGAGAATTCACCAGAGTTCTGGTGCATTAGAAGATGAGAATGCCTCCTGTATAAGCAGAGGGAAGACCTGCACAGGTCTTACAGCAGAGCAGGTAAATGAGAAGAGCTACAGAGTACCTGTTGAATATTTTTAGGTTTTCTGTAATCTTTGTCTTCACAGCATGGATTGGATTTAGAGAGAAGAAGGTGAGGTGCAGGTGCTTGTAAGTAAAGGCCAGAGATACCTCGTTATGACCTACAGTCCCAGTGCTTCAGAAAACTTTGAGCATTCTCTGGTCACAGAAAGTTGATGGAATGATTTTAAGGTCTGTGGATTGCTTGTGCTTTTATTTCAGAGGTGTTAGTGGAAGTCTCTTTTTGCAACTAATGACAGAAAGCAGGTTGTCTGTTTTTATGGCAGAACATATTTTTGTCCAATTGTGCTTTCTTTTTTTTTTTGGTGCCTTGTGATAAGCTTACTCTCTCTGCTTCTAGAGTGCATGAATCATTGTATTTATCACTAATATATGCTGAAGTTGAACATAATTTCTTTATTTTCAACCATTCTCAGTCCTGCTGGAGTTATACTTGGCCTGAACTGCAGCTTGGCTTCCAAGCCTCACTCCTCATAAATGGAGAGGAACCTTAAATGCAGGTCTAGGTAGGAATGTTGTCCTTTGCTGTTCCCCACCCCATTTTCCCTCGCGAAAAAACACCTTTGGAGCTCACTGCTGGTTTATGTCTGTGATATTTGGCTACAATTAAGATTTTTGGGGTTTATTACTTTCTGGAGAAGAAGTGTCTTACAGCTAAGAAAAAAGAAGCCTTTCTCTACGGCACCATTACATCTTGCAGAGTGCTCCTCCAGGCATTCTCATTTGTAAAAACCAGTCCTGGACGGGATGGATCATTGTGGGAATGAGAGAAGAGTTTAATGCCACTAAAGATGTTTTCTCCCTGCCCAGATTCCTCTCAAAAGCTCTCGTAACTCTCAGCATCTCTGGTGGTATCAGGCCAGGGACCATTAAGACCGAAATTTTGGCAGTTTTATATTGTTGTGCCATGCACAATCTCTTGGTGTTTACGTCATCCATTATCATTTACCCTCTGATCCTGTCTGTTTTTCCACCTGGTTCTCTTTTTGTGGGATACTGGTCTCTTGTCCTGCATTCCTGCCTCTCTGCAGGATTGTTGCTGGCTGGTCCCAGGGCAGAAGTTGTAGCTGACCTGTAGTAGGTGACAGCTGAAGAAAGGGACTGATGAGAACCTCAGAAAGTTGGACAAAGGGAAATGCAAACCCCTGTGCCATGGGTGGGACAGGATGGATGTAGAGAAAGATGCATGGACAAGGAGGATCAGCAGCTGGGCTCTCCTGGGAGGCTCAAGTTGACAGGGTATGAGCACACAGCTTTGAGGCAAAAAATGCACTTTTGGTCCTTTGGATTCCTGCCTGAATCAGGAACAGGTTGCCCAGAGAGAACATGGAATCTCCATCCTGGGGTGGATGTGTGGGGTGGGCTGGAGCCTGCCTGAGATCCAGGCTGACCCACTCCACTGCTGGCTGAAGTACAGACAGAGCTTGCCATGGCACCACTGCTTATTTCCTCAATTTTTCAGCTCAGAGAGTTTTTCTTCCCCAAAATTTATCTCTTGAAATAAAGCAGCTTATAATGTTTTCCACTCGCAAGCCTTTAACTTGGTGATGTTTTCCTTGAGTACCAAAGCAGTGGGAGAATTGTATTTTTAAAGGAATCCCCACCTGAGTTACAGATGACATGCTTGCATGCTTGTGAAATGTGGTTGCTCGGAGTTCCTTCGCTCGCTGCTGCCAGCCTTGTGGTGATCCTGTGCTCATGTGGCTTCCTGGTGGCTTCCCCGAGGCTCCCTCGGGCACACACAGCATTGACTGCCATGAAGTTCACCACGGGACTGCAGTGGGAATAATTTTGCAGCCTGAGAGATGGATTCCTGCCTGCCAGAAAGGCCATTCCAGCATCCAGGGTGCATCCTCTGTGTTAATCGACAGGTGAGGAAACGTAAAGGTTTCTTCACACCCTCCTCGCTGTGGATTTCTTTCAACTAAGACATTTTATTTCTGTTTCTGAGGGACAGGGGGAAGATGCTGTATCTTTTGTTTCAAGGCCTTAGGGTTAGAACTTCATCTTTGGCTGTCTTTAGGTTGCTACATCAAAGTAGGCAGTAAGAAATTAAAACCACCAGGATAACATAATAAAAAAGAACAAGCCATTTAGGGAAAAAAAAAAAATCAATATTTTGTCTTTTAGGTCCCCAGTGAGAAATACTTCTGTAGAGAAGACAGAGGGGAAAACATGAACAGTGGGCTTCTCCTGCCCTAATTGCATGTACAGCAGGCATGTCAAGTATGAATTTGAGAGACAGAGGTAAGGACTGTTTTGTAAACAGGAACAGAGCTGCTGAAACAGAAGGACCCTAGCTAAGGGTCATCCTGCAGCTAAATCTACCTCCAAGAAAACTTATTTGAGGAAGAGAACAAGTAGGTAGAATTCTAGATCAATGCATCTTTGTTGTATATCCTGCTGCATGCCCTTGCTGCATTTTATATGAAGCTTGAGTGTATAAATGGGTGTCACGTTTTGTAAACACTTCTGGGTTTGGGAAAAATAGGTGGGGGAATGGCTGATGTCTGGGTGTCACTCAGATGGAGTAAAAAAGCAGCTGCTGATTTTCTGAGCTGGTGCAACTGGGCCTGACCTGAACAAGGGTCTTTGGGACCATGAGAGGGTGTTAAAATCTCACTGGGCTTCCCTGTCCAGAGAGTGTTTAGTGACCAGAGGCAGAGCACCAGTCACATCTTGAAACACCACACGTTTGGGTTTAGGGGCGTCTTTCCCACCCATTTAGTGAACACAGCCACTTTTCTTTATTGACAGTATGGAGTGAAAAGTGACTGCTCCACCAGCCAAAATATATTAAACCTACCTTGTTAGGATTGCTGCCTCTGAGTGCTAAAAGTGTGAAACGCGCTCCGGGCAGCAAGTTGTTAAATATACAGGGAACAGGTGCAGAGGCTAAAGAATATTCAGATAAGTTAGATATATGCAAGTCAGCAGGGCCTCGTTTAATTCACCTGAGAGTACTGCAGGTACTAGCTTCGGTGATCTCTGAACTATTAGCAATTATCTCTGAGAGCTTGTGGAGGATGAGCGAGGTCCTGGCAGATGGGAGAAAGGCAAACATGGAACCTATCTTTGAAAAGGGGAAATAGGAAGACCCAGGGAATCACAGGCAAGTCAGCCTGGCTTTGATACTGAGAAAAATGCAGGAGCAAATTATTGAACAATCAATTTGTAAACACCCAGAGGAAAATAAGGTGATAAGAAACAGCCTGCATGGGTTTGCCAAGAACAAATCACATCAAAGCAATCTCATTTCCTTCTTTGACAGAGTAACTGGCCCAGTGGATAAGGAGGGAGAAGCAGATGTGATAGATCTTGACTTTAGCGAGGCTTTTGACACACATCCACATGACATTTTCATAAGTAAACAGGAGAAATATGGTTTAGATGAAGTTATTATGTGATGGGTGCAAAACCGAAAAATTTGGCTTATCAGTAAAGCAGTTATCAATGGTTTGTTGTCAGACTGGGAAAACATATCAAATAAGATACCACAGAGAACTGTCTTAGGTCCAGTATTATTCAATATTTTCAGCTTTGATGACGGAATATGTAGAAAACTTTAAAAAATTACATATGATACTGAACTAGGAGGGGTTGCAAACACTTTACAGAACAGGATTTGAATACAAAATGGGCTTGATAAATTGAAGAAAGTGTCTGAAATCAATAGGATGAAATTCAATAAAGAAAGACAAGTGCAATGTATTACTTTTGGGGAAGAAAAAATCAAATGCACAAATATTAAATGGGAAACAACTAGTTTGAGAGCAGTTTTCATAAAAGAGGCTTAGCACAGAGCACAAGCAAAATGAAATCCACAAATGTGAAGATGTGTGAAGAACAAATTCCATGATGGTATGAATTAATAGCAATATTGTGAATAACTGGGAAATAATTATCTAGTTCTACCCTGAGTGGTGGAGCCTGACCCAGGAACATTACATCTGTGCCCAATGGTAATAGCAGGTTTTGAAAATCATTCTCCTTTAGAAAGGAGAAAGAACAAAGCCTAGAAAACAGCTTCTATGAGGAAAAGCTGAATTAACTGAGTCTGGGCTTTCTTCTTAGTAAAAGGTGTAATGCATATAAAGTATGCAAAAATATTATTACAAGTGTTACAAAGAAAAGGACACTTGCCTGCTTTCCCTGTCTAAAATGGCATTAAAAAAAGAAAAAGATGGAATAAGCTAAAGCAGATAGACAGAACCCAGATAGATGTTCTGGCTATGGGGATGATACTGCACTGGAACAGGGTTTCTGGGATATTCTGGAATCCTCGTTTCAAGTCCGGAAAATGGGTCAGACAGACATCTGTCTGTGATGTGAAACAGATGTCCTCTGGAGAGTACTCCTACTTTTACATTTCTACTGTAATTCATACTCCTCGGTCAAGAGAAAAGCTCACACGAACAAGATAAGCAAGAATTACATGCGTAGATGTACATTTCCTCCTAGACTCCCACTTTTCCCCTGCAAACTTCTTTTTTGGATTTATGTACACTTGTTGCACAGTCTTCTGTTCTCCTTTTCACCTGTCTTTGCCTTGAAACAGAGGGAAGTGTTGCTAGTCATTCCATGATTATATGAAAGATTATGAAACTAGACAGGGCTGCCTTCTATCCAAACATGAAATCCTGCATGTTAGTTTTCCTGGCCTGGTTGCTGGTGCAAAAGCAAGACTCAAAGACATTAAAAAACCCCAAACAAACTTTTTTGATATTATCTGCTGTAAGCTGCTCTAAGAAGTGCTTTGTTCTTTTCTTCTTTTTGCTTTTGATGAAGATACACAGTCAGTGAATGAAGCTTTATAAATATGCTTTCTCCCTTTTAATGATAGACATGGGACAAACAGGATGGTACTTTTGGTGTTTTATTGGCATGATTTTGAACTGGTATGTTATATGTGGGACCATCCTAGAATGCAGCAAGCTCTCTGCATCTTGTTATGTTTTCTGTGTGAGGCACGTGCATCCCGAAACGTAACCTTGAAACATAGAGTGAGAAGTGGGATCTTCATGTAGGGCTGTAAGGCCAGAAATCTTAGCCATCAAGTGTTGTTTTGTGTGAAGATTTTGATAAGAAAAAGGCACTTTTAAATGGCTGATATAAGCTAGCATATTTCATTGCAGGATTTGCACTCTGCATCGCGGGGGGATGCTACACTCAAAGAGCAGAACTCTTCTCCTTGGTGTGCTTGGCTTCGTGATGATACCTGCACAAAATAAACTTGTGAAACCCTTTTTTAAAGGCTGCAAGGCTGTGCTCACCAGTGAAGAAGTGCTTGCCTGGCTGTGAAACTTGGATTCTTTCCTTTTTACCTCTGTGAAACCTTTCCTGGTGCAGGTACCAGGGATGTCACATTTTGCGTAGTCATTGGTGGGATGAACATACTTGCTCCCAAATTTGGCACTTGGACTTCCTCCCAAATGTGGAGGTTTAGGAACAGAAAGGTATGCATTTGGGGAAAGGGCATTTATTTGCCAGGTGATCTGGCCTGGATATAACTGTTTGAATGGGATCAGCTACCAGCTCCTTGGGAGGGGTTTGTCCAGGCTGTGTGGGGAGTGCTCCCCTGCATCCAGAGGGAGCCAGGTTGGCTGGAGCCAGGCTCAGGCAGGCTGCCAAGGCTGCATTCATGTGATGCTGTGCTCCGTGGGTATAGACATCCATGCTAAGGTTCATAGTCTTACCAAACTTCCTTTTCTCTGCTTTGCTCTGGCTCTGTTCTACTCACATTTTTAACCTGCATGCTTTGGTTTTACCTGTTTTAAAAGTCTCATATTACCCTTTGCAACTGTTTGTCAAAACTGAGCCTCATCAGGCTCTGTAAAAATGCCAGCAATGTTTTATACGCCAGTTAAGTCTCGCTAAAAGACTATTTTGAGACTTTACTAATCCTGTGAAGAAGAATAAACTTGTAATTAGTGATCCTTACATGTAATATGGTTGAACTGATAGGAGGATGCACCACTACTCACATTTATGATGAGGTCTACAGTCCATAACTTTTAAAAGGAAATTTTGGCATAGAGGGTTTCGGGAGGTCACTGGTAATACTGTCATTAACTTGCCAGTGAGAAGATAGAACAAAATTTAGAGCCACTTTTACCCCTGTTTTCTGTAATCTAATAGTTTTTGAGCTCTCATTAGCTACCACAAATGAAAGATTTGTGGTAGTATGGAACCAAGTGGGTTCTTCTTATCACCTGCAAAAGGTCTTATTAAACATAAAGTAAAATAAAGCTTCCTGGATCTAAATATAGGCTGGACTAAATTGGCAGATTTCAGTAGGCATGCCTGCTTAGTAATGGAGATAATGCTGAGTCAACTTTATAGGAGGGGAAAAAACCTAAATAAAAAAAAAATCTTGTCTGAAATGCTGCCAAAAATTAAATGTATCTTTTCCCCTCTATGAAACAAGGTTGTCCTTGTTTTCCATCTCAACCAGCTGGAGACATCTCCTTGAAAGACATTTTCCCCAGTCTGAAACATATCCACAGCCTGTTCCATGCTAAAATTATCAACCATAGTAGTTGTGTCACGACAGACGGGAAAAAACCCCACTGAACCCCAGCCTAAGACAAGATCGACAAGATCAATTCCTGATTTTTTTTTTTTTTTTTTTTTTTTTTTTTTTTTTTTTTTTTTTTGGTTAGAATTACTTCTGGATTCACAGAATAACTTATCTAGGAAGGAGTAACCTCTAGGTAACCAGCTGGTCAGATGCTCCTGACAGCACAGAGAACACCCATCATAGACATTGTGCATCTTTAATTGCAGGGGTGATGCTGGTTAAGATGAAAGATCTGTTCTTATCTACAGCACTGGCCAGGAGGGTTAAAGTCCATTTCTGAAGCCTCTGAAATGATCTTGCTGAGACTGAGTCTTTGCTTGGATTTCTTGCTCCTGTTCCCTCAGCCCAAGCCTTCAGGCTGAGCTTTGTGTTGTGCCAAAGGGGAGTACCTTGAAGTACTCCTTCAACTGGGAGTGTGGCTCTGCCCATTTCCAGTGACTCTCTGATCTCATTCCCCAAGCCCTGAAGGGAGAAATGATGTCCTCTGCAGATTTCTGGGTGGGCCAAATTACTGCAACACAAAACCCAAGAGGAGACACTCATGCAGATGTTGCAAGGTCGTGCATGGAAAAAAAAGACAACACCAGTGTGCAGAAACTCAAATTGTTGTTTGCTTACTAGCACTGCTTAATTCAAGTACATCCACTGAATTGACTTTATCTGTAAGAGCAGACTTTGTGGAGAGGTATGGCCCACCTGTGTGAGATATAGATATATATATATATATATATGTATATATTTATACACTGTCATGGTGATAAATTTTAATGAGAGCTTCATCATGACCAGCTGGTGTTGTTCGAAACAAATTACATTAATAATGCATCTGAATTTTCAGTATAAGACCAAATAATGAGAGTTGTAAAGCCACAACATAATGTGGAGTCAACAGTTTAGTGGGCTGACACTCCCACCTTAGGCAAGTCTGTGAATCTGCCTCCTTCTGTAGGATGAGGTTTAACCCTCCCTCCTCCACACCCCGCTGGGATGTCACAGGGGTGCAGTCTCCTGACACCGGGGAGAAATGCTGGGATATGTGACAGCGAGGTCTGTATTAACACTTCAGGTAGCACGTCTATTTTGGGGCCAGCAGGCTGACAGCTCCCTGCTATGTGATACTTCTCTTCTCTGTCTCCCTGCTTTGGTGTGCTCTGGGTCCTGCTGGTGCCACCCCGTGCTGTGTGGGAGAGGTGGTGGAACTCACAGCTCTCCTGCTCCTGCTGGCCTGCAGTGGTGGAGGGGAAAAACAGGCTGTGTTTTCAATGTGCTGCCTCAATCAGGGTCCAAGAGGTCCAGTGAGGCACTTGGACAGAGATCTGCATCATGCTGTCAGTGTTGTTTCCACGGTGGAAAGGCTCCATTCCTGGGGATGTGGAGCACAGGGACCTTGATGTGGGACTGGAATGCAGTGGCACCTCTGTGCTGCACACTTCTGACCCAATGCTGGAGCAAACCTCCACCAGGATGGAAGGATTTCACCACTCTTCTTGTTAAATATTCCCAGTACATGTGTTTAAGGTGTGCTAGAATGTCTTCCTTGCTTCTCTATGACTTCTGACTGAAGGATCAGCATGAACTCTTTGGTGTTCCCTTTCTGGTTCTGAGGGTAGGCAGCTCTCCTTGCAAGCCCCAGTTTCTGCCTGGCTGCCCAGATCCCATCAGGAGGACATGATTAAAGACAAATGTGTGTCTCAGTGTGTGCACAGACACAGAGATGCCCATGCTGGGGACTCTTGGTAAATACTCTTTCTGAGTGTAGAGTTTCTCCATACATATTCTATTCTCCATAACTTGTCTCTTTTACTCAGTCACTCTTGTCTGTCTTGACACTTAACTCTGTGAATGTTTTCTTTACTTTCTAAATCATGATTAATTGAAGGACTTCTTGGATTTCCACAATACCGTCTTTTTTTTTTTTTTTCCTGAGGCTAATCTTCAATTAATAAGGAATGTGTGCATATAAATAAAAAAATGTCTGTTGTGTGTTTTTCTTGCAATAAATCTGATCATTCCTTATACTGCTGTTCAGTATGTCTCCCCTAAGGTGTACTGAATTCGATCAAATCTCTACATCACTGGAATGTTGAGTGTTACTCATTTGTGTGCTAATTACTCTTAATCTGGGTCCTTTTAAAAAGGTCGTCAATTAGGCTTTATTGAATTGTCAGCCTTCATAGCAGTGAAGGGAATCTGGTAGCTGGTGTAATGATGTCACAGATGGCTAAATACCCTGTAGTCTGAAGGGAAAAATGAATTAAATATAAGTTCAAGTTACACAATGTGATGTGAAAATGTGGGAGCCAGGCTTTTTGCGGAGGAAACCAGTGTTCACAGCTGATTGAAGCTGACTCTAAAGACCTCTTTTATGGCACCCTCTGGAAAGAGCTATGAATAAATGACCCTTTCTCATCTTATTCCCAAGGTTCACCTTGAAATAGGTCTCTTCTACGTGGAGCAGGTCTTCTGCCTTTTTAAGAACATCTCAAGGCCGCCTTGCTGCTGTTTGTTTTCCTTTGCTGGAGGTTGGGCCAAGAAGATGAAAACTTGTAGTGTGAGTTACTCAATACCCACCAGTTTTAAACTTTAACCTCACCTCAGCCAGGAATTTTTGCAGGTGTGTTGAGGACCTGGAATAAATGGATCCACATTTTATAAGCCAGTCTGTTCATGGATTTGCCATGCGTAACTCCTGGCAGTGTGTCTCAAGAAAGAATAGGCAAGCAATTTTGTATTTTCACAGATTTTTTTTTTTTTTTTGGCAAGCAATTTGATCTGAGGAAAATTTTGAATGAAGAACATTGCAATCAGAAGATAAATGGCAATCAATACTTGTTTCAGCATAATGTATGCCTGAAATTGTACTTACCAATGCATGAGCACAGTAATGGTCAAAATTCTGGCATAAATAAAGATCTTTTAAGTTTCTGATAGTGAGTTTCTTGTGTTATTTGACCTCATTTATTATTGGATAGGTAATTTCCACTGCACATTTGGCTCACATGCTTATTATTCTTATCCGGTTAAGTAACAGAAATTCATGCTCCTTTTATTTGTGATATTACACATTTGGAGAGTGTTGAGAAAAGCCACAGAAAGGAGATGTACTCATTATCTTGATCAGAAAACAGGGCAAAATGACCAGTCAATTATGTGTGTACCTCACAGATCTCATTAATGGGTGCAATTTAGTTAGTCCCGAGGTAAAGATTTTTCAGGTCTTTTTGACTGCATGGGAAGAGAGGGCAAATCTAACTTTAAAAAGTTACCACCTTTTCAAAAGTGTACTTAAAACTATGAGAAGTGAGAAATTTGGATGAAGGGGAGGGATGGTTGCTGTGCTTTTTTTTGCTGGTTTTTCTCCTCATTCAAACGAAGTCTGTCTGGCATTGGAGATAAAGAGCCAGAAGCTATCTTCAGAAGGGATAGAAAGCTTCCAAGCAAGGAAACTGAGCTAGCAGAGAACAGCACACAGCACTTGTAAAAACTTTCTGTGGCTCTGTTAGCAGGGAAGAAGGAGCAGCAGTGGTGTTGGTAACCTGTTCAGATGAAACTCCAGGCTTCTCTCCTGTGCTGTGGATCATAACCTCCTTGGAGGATCCAGTATGATATTCCTTCTTGCCACAGGAGTCCCTGATCACTGCTGAGTTCACTAATTGACACCCATATGCAAATACCCAGTGGAGATTTTTTTATTGACAATTGTATGGGACACTGGAGACTGGTGTGGTGGGGATGGCTGGAATATCTTAGTGTGGGAAGCACTGGGGAGTCCTGACTCCTTTTTCATGTTGATTACTGTGAGATATGGAATTTCCTGTTTTCTTTTAACTTCGGGATGGATCCTGATTCCTTTCACTTTACTCCTGAGCTGAATAGTACCTTGTTCCACAAGTGGTCCCGTTGGTTCAAAGGGATCATTCATTGGAGGGAAGGTACCATGCAACATGACTGGAAACCTCTGAATCTGGTCCTTAAATCAAATTTGCTAGTTGAACTTTATGTGTGTGTTTGTGTGCATGTCTGTTTTTCAGCTTTTTTTTTACGAGGGACTGTAGTTTGCCCTTTTAGACTTCTCGAAACCTTTCATTTCCAGTGCTACTGCTGGGTCACAAAGCCTCATAAAGTTCTTCGTTGTTGTTTGTTTCATACACTGAATTAGAAATTAATTCTCTCTCAGCTTCTCTTGCATGTGCTTCTAAAATTATATTCTCCATTTAATGTATTCCATGGTATGTGTGTCTCATCAAATGTGACAGATTGGGGTGATTCTGTCAATAATTCGTATTTGATATAGAATAGAACAAAGTTAAGAGGGAATTGCAAAGTAATATAAACCCTGTCCCTTTTAAACAGATGAAGTTGGACTAAAATTGATGTCTTCGACCAGAACACTTAACATTCAAAAGCCAAACCTACCAGCACAGGCAGTGATAGCTGCTTGTTTGGAAGTAACATGGGGAAGCCAGGATAGAGGATAGCAACTGACATCTTCAAAAGAAGTCCTATGGGCCTCACTTTTCAGAGGTGAGGAAGCAACCACAGATCTCATCAAATTCCACTGGAGTCCCAAGTGGTCAATACCTCTGAATTTCAGACAGTAAGTAGGGCATGCAAACTGGGATGCTGTAAGCTGACAACAGTTGAGGCCGATCCACTTGAAGGTGCTGCTAAAGCGGCTACTGAGAAACTAAAGGCCGAAAAGGAAAACACTAACATCAGTTTTATGCATGCCAAAGACCCTGCAAGCATCTTTGGCTTTGATAGAGTCCAAGATGCTTTGATAAGTACAGAGATATAGCAGTCAAGGAGGGTTTTTTTTAAAGCAGCTCTAAATGGTTGGAAGATGTGAGGACAAGAGTCTGTTTCTGTTCTGTTTGGGAGAGGAAGTCTCCCTGCTCTACGCCAAGAGTTTGCTCCATGAACCCTGATGGAAAGCAGGGACTCCTGCTGGGCTGTGCAGGCTTTCAGTGAGGCAGCTGTTCTTCAGAGAGGGGACAGCTGAAATTTCACATGGGTGTTGTGTGTGCAATTTGACCTCCAGTTCTTCACCAGGCAACTTTATTCCTGCTGCAAATGGTCTTTCTGCCACAGGCATCTGCTAGAGATCTTCTCTTACTGGTTTGGTCCACGACTGAGATATGGAAGGCACCCTTGGATGTTACTGAGAATCAGAAATTTTGTAATTCCCTGGAGACCTGGAAATTATAATTTTGCTGCAGTAGAAGCAGTAGCAAAAGTCCCTTTGAAATCCCACACGGCCAGTGTCTGCCCATGAGGAACTGTCTGATCCTGCAAGTTTCTCCCTAATCTCCTGTGGGATCCTTCTGCTGTGTCTGCAGCGTTCTGCATTACATGATGCCTGTCTTCTGCAGTTGGATAACACACCCTGAAAATGCTCTGTAATTCCTGCAGAACTGTCTGTTGAGGAAGTTACACTATCACAACAAAGCACCTTGAGATTTCCAAAACTGTGAAGTTCTGGGCTCATGGACTTTCCCCAGCTCCCTCTTTCCCTCAGCCAGGCTTAAAACAGTTGTCCCTCCTCTCCAACGGAGGCACCCTCCCCTGGACCAGGACTGCTTTGCCGAGGCCTCTCAGGGGCTGATTTATGTGCTGACAAAAGCAACCACGTGTAAGGAAGCAGTCTGTCTCCCAAGCCTTTCTGTGGGCTGAAGATTCCTGCTGCACAGATGCTGCTCAAGAAGACGCTGTGTAATTCAACTGCAGGAGTCTCAGAGGGCTGGGAAAGCAAAAATCTCTCTGGGACAGTCGAGTGTGGTGCTGTGTGGCCAACAGAGATGAAGCTCTACGCTTTCATGCCTTTGAGTCTTGTTGATAAGATAGGGCAGTACAGGGAAAAGCACTGTGTGAAGAATACAGTGGTTGCCTTCTCCTTCAATTAGGATAAGTTTAACCCAAAATGAAGCACTAATCACCTGTTACAGACAGATTTATCCTGTTCTTCATGCAATATTCCCCTTGCTTAATGTGTTGCAGAGGTGATGAGGCCACATGCTGCAGCCAGGCTGGTGTTGATTAAAGGTTTTTCTCCTTAAGGGTGCAGAATGCACAAAGGGAGGATGAAAACAAGGAGTAAACCAGGGTTTCTTGCTCGTTTGGGAAAATCAGAAACACCCACCAAGCCCCTCAAATGTAGTCTCAAAGACCCCAGCCTATTTTAGAAGACACACACTGGACTCAGAACTGCAACTCGGTACTCAGTCTGTGTTACCCTCATGGTGGATTTACTTAACAGGTCACAGTTAATTTGGTCTGATTCTTCTTTCTTTTGCGGTTTTAGGTCAGCAGTTATTTGTACAAACTTTAGAGGATTATCCTTATAAAAAACTCTATTTATTCTTGTTTCAGTGAGGGTAAACTGTGTATCTGCAGTAAAGCAAGCACTGGGTTTTTGGTTCTTGTTTTGAAGTTGAGTCTGATGGAAGCAACTACTTGCTGTTATTCACTCGCTTTCACTTAGGACAAAAAATTAGAGTGAAATTGTGGGGAGAAGAGGATTATACTTTTTTTGAGTGAGGAAAACAAACACTTCATTTTGAGTGACCTGGAATGGGGGGAAAAAAAGAAAAAGGAAAATTCTGGGTAAGGATTCTAGTCACCAGGTAACAGAAATGCCTGAGAACAGGCATTTACAGGCTTTTATGAAAGCATTTTCTTTGTGTTCCAGTGTAGAAGAATAATGATTTGAAACACAGGAAGTTGCCATGGAACAGAATCATCACCCACTGATGAGCTTTATTGTCTCATAATGTGTCAGCCTACAAAGAGTCACAGCAAATGGTCAAGATACTCTCTGTGGTGATGGGCCAAGACCATGGCACTGTCTTGTGACTTACTCAAAAGGTGCAATAATAAACATCTCTTCTGCCTGTCATTTTCTATTTCGCTGTGTTTACCCCAAAAAGAGGATAACTTTCCAGAAAAGAGTGAAAAGTTGCAAACAAGAACAAAAAATATTTTCCCAGGGTAGAATATTCTGTTATATAACACACCAGAATGATTACTGTGTGCTGGAAGGGAAGAACACACTTGAAGAGCAAGATGAAAACAAAACTCTGAAGAAGTGAGGTTTGAATGTATCCTTAATGCAAACTGAGAAAAACTGAAGTTAGAGAATGTAGATGACACACCAGTCATGGCACTCTGCTTGCAGTTTTAAGTGCTGTAGGTGCTTTTTTGCTCCCCCAGTCTACAGGAGAAACTCAATTCCTCTCCTCCCCCTGACCATGAATATTAGCCTGCAGCCTATGGTCAAAATACCTTGTTCTGGTTTCCATTTTCACAGTTTTACTTCTTCTGTGGTTTCAGAACAACTAACCAGACTCTTTTTCTTTGCAATCTGGAAATCCAAAAATCTCAGCCTAATCTTTCTGCTTCTGATGCCTTCCAAGTTTTGATGAGGTTGTTTTATCTCTCACTGCTATTAAAGAGCAGGTCAATGCTGCTCCACTTATTCTGTAGATTTTTACCACTCTGTGGATGTCAGGAATATTCTTTTTATCTTCTCTTTTGAATCCCCTGTTAATCATATCATGATGCACCTTTTTCAAATCTATAGTTTTATTGAATGGTGTTTTTAATCTTCGCAGAACTCCTAACTAGTCACGTCCATAAAGAAATGAAAAAAAAACCCCTGGCATTCACATCACCTGATGTGGTTGGTTTTTTGGGCTCTGCAAAGATTAAAAACACAGTAAGACTTGAGAGCATCCTAGAGGGAATATAGAGGTTGCTATTAATATGTTCTTCTTTTGAACAGAACTGATCTGAGGGTTTGGAAGTAGAGGAAAGGTGACTGTTTAAAGCAATAGACAAGGTTGAGATTTTAGATACGTATATTGTGGTGAGAAGAAACTGGGAAAATTAAGAGGGCCAGTGCTGAAGCTGCTTGCGGGTTCATCCTCATTTCCATGCGCTCGGATGGGCCACTCCCCGTGGTAGGATTGCAGTGCAGTGATTGAGGTGGTGGCAGTGGTGGGATGACTCCTCGTGTGGTCATGGAGAGTGCTCTGTAGGAGCCAGGCAGATCACCGAGGAGGTTTTAAATGTTTATTCATGGCCAGGACAGTTCTTTGTGTGTTCCTTCTGGCGTGGCAGCTCCACCCTTCTGTTGCCAATGCTGATGTTGGCTGCTCTCAGGGGACAGCTGCTGGTGGGAAAGGACTGCAGCCCTCACCTTCTTTGACACAGCCACTTGGCCACAATCTGGGACATTCAGACCAGTAATAACCTTCTTTTTTTCCCTCATACCTCCTTTGCCTGATCCTTATCAGCTGTGGGTGAAATGTGGTGGGACGTGCATCAGCCCAGTCCTTCTGCAGGAGATGTCAGTGCAGAGTTCCAGAGGCTCCACAGAAAAGTGGGAGAAGGGGGAGGAGGGGCAGTGAAGATGCCAGGCAGGAATGGACCTGGTGGCAAGCACAGAGGAAAAGAGGAAGGGAGCAGGACAGGAAGGGGATAAGCGCTTTAGAGGAATAAAGGGTGGGATGGAAACACGGCGAGGACAAAGAGCATTCCTGTCCGGAATCCTGGGGGTCTCTCTTCAGGTCTGGGCACAGATTTGTCATGCAGCCTTTGGAAAGTCATGTCACGTTCCTGCCTGCAATGTGTCCTCAGGAGCCTGGAATGTGAGCTTAGCTGCTTATTATTGGACTCCTTATTTACAAAGCTAGGAGGGCCTGTTTTGATCTTTTATTCCAACTCTTTTTGCAGTGTATGTGGTTGAACTCGCTAAAATTAATTCCTGCTTAACCTGCATCCTATCTTCTAAGGAAAAAGCTCCAGAATTCGTGGGGAAAATTCAGTGCAAATCTTTAAATCTCAGTTTGGTGTGTTTGCCTAGCAATTAATTGTCCTGCTTTTTTTTTCCCTTTTTTTTCCTGCTCTAAATTATTTTACCTTCAACTTCAGCAGATGTTAAACCTCGATGTCTCTTTGTCTCCAGACCGAAACCTCCCTCGATTACCAAATGTTTGTCCCTCATAGTTGGTTGTAATCTCTAATTAATTCATCCTCTCTTCACGCGTTTCTCCACGGAGAAAGACTTGATTTATTTAAGCCACCAGGGCGCATTTCCTGGTGCTTTAATTGTCCTCGCAGCTCTTCCCTGGTTCACCTCCCGTTTGCCACCAGCTCCCTGGATCGCGGGGTGCTGGAGGAGGAGCCGCTTCCAGCGGGAGGGGACCGGGAGCAGCGCACCTCACAAAGAGCACAAAGCCCTGCTTGTGGGCAGGAAATCCTTTGTGACCGGCTCCTGTCCTCCTCCTTCGCCAGGCAGGCGTGACCGCGGCTGCAGGCAGCGGGAATTGCCTCTCCTTCCCATCCTTTGGAGTGTGTGCCCGCATCTCCTGGGCGCCCCGGGCAGGTCGGAGAGGCTGCGAGCATCCTCGGGATGCTCCTTTGTCCCAGATGGGTTCAGGAAGCGCTTTGCCGTCCTGAGGATGGGAGTTCGCTCTTCACAGCAGCGCTGGCTGCCTTTGTTTGGTCCTGTGTGTTTAAACATTACTCTGCAGCTGTTTCCCACACACTTTTTTTTTTTTTTTTTTTTTTTTTTTTTTTTTTTTTTAAATTTTTTTTTTTCCTTTCCTTTTTTACTTTTGGGG